>VYZP01032993.1:1793-24490 GCA_013400635.1 Hypocryptadius cinnamomeus
GCTGCCTGACACACTTTTATGTCTTTGGCCTCACAGCAGCTTTGGAGGATAAAATGGTGGCTTGGTGGCCCTTGCTTTCATCCTGGCATCTTTGTACTGCTTCTGCCTCTCCAGCCAGCCATTTTCTAGGGCACCAGTGTGGCATTGATTCATAAATGCCTGCAAGTGCTTTTTAAGAGCAGAGTGAAGATGCTTTAGGAGAGAGGCACGCTTGCCTGTTGGGCAGCAGCAGCTCGAATACCTCAGTGCTGCAGTTATATTTGATGGTGCATGTACTTTGCTTCAGGAAAGCTGCCAAATGGCATTTTATTCCTACCTCAGAGCTCTATGCAATTAAAAAAAAGAAAAAAAAAAGTGAATTTCCATGCCTTTTTTTTTGGCCAACAAAGTGCCTGCAGGTTTTTACACAGCTTTTTACACAGCTTTACCAGGCTGGGATCAAAGCCTGGCTCAGACCAAAAAGCACCATTGGGACTGATGTTGTTTGTGCATAGAGTCAGGGCTTTATCAAGTGGCTCAGACTAGGGTGAAGGCAGCCACCATCCAGCCAATTTCCCCAGATCCAAATGACAGAATAACAGTCTGATCCCCAGCCCAGGAGCCCTGGAAGGGGCAGCTTTCTCCTAAACATTAATGTTAATAGAGGGGCTTTATTAATTCTTTGCCATAATTCCTCTTTAGCCTCCAAGCCAGGTATGGCAGTCCTAGGACCAGCTGTGTTTGCTGTGTTTAAGTGTTAGAAAAACTTACCCAGATATATTTCTGTAATCTTGCTGATGCTCCTCCACATTTCTTTCTGCAGCAAATGGAAGGCCATGAATTTCCTGCCATGCAGATAATTTTTCTAGGTTTGTTTCTCAGTCACAATGAGTGTAGACCTGTTGTCCTAACCTCACTGGCAGATTTTGAGCTCTTTTGGCATTGATCTGAAGCACACTGAGGGCCGTAGAGGTTCTCCCAAGCTTCAGAGTACTACTTTGCTTCTGAATTGCCACATTTCTGCAAGATACCTTGCCCTTGCCACATCATTTGGACTGCCCATCTGTTGCTTAGCTACAAAACTAATAATAAGAGCCCAAATGATTGCAGAGTGGGCACTGGAGCATTTCAAATATGACAAGACCCAAAGGATGCTCATCAGTGTATGTGCAGGAATGTTACGTGTCCTGAATTCTGAGGTTTTAGTGACCATGACTGCTAGCTTTAACTTTCACAGCTCTGGTTGCTAATAGCTTGGCTTTTGCTGGAGCTGGCTTGTTTGCAAGCTGTGGCCAGAGGCACTGATTTTAAAGAAGGTGTGTGCTTGGGGAGAAATTGCTAAACAAACATCCTTGGAAGAGGGAAATAGGATAGGAGAGGAGCTCCTTGGGGGTTTTTGTAAGGGAAAACTGATTATCGGGGTTAGGTCCCAGTTGCTGGAGTCAGGTTATGCAATGCAGTATCAGTGAGAACCGCAGAACTAGCCATAGCTGCTAGGTATTATTACTGATCTGTATCCACAGCAGCAACACCTTTCAGCTCTTCCCTGGCAGTTTGTGTAAGTTTAGATTCCAGTTTGTTTGTTAATTTATAACTTCACAAACCGCAATCACATTTTTGCAGCCTCGTGAAAATGAGTGGCACCAATTGCCCAGGACACATCTTTGGTTCCCACAGCAGCTGTGTGAAAGACACTGCTGTGCTTCCAGCAACATCAATTAATAGTTTGGAGGTGAGTGCTCAGCTCAACAGCTGAATTTAGTAACAGTTCATCTGCATGCAAGACAAGGTTTCTCTGAACCTCCAGCAGCATCTTGTAGGACTCATACTTCAGCTTTGTGGTGACTGTGGCTGGGGCTTGAAAGGAGAGGTAACCTGGGGAATGATTTTCTTGAGGTTCAGTGTGAGTCATCAACAGGAAACAGAGATAAGAGCCATCAGCTGGACAGTGCTGGACCATCCCCAGAGCAGGGTGTCAAGGAGAGGCTGGAATGGCTTTGTGCTTAAGAGCTTCGTTGGAGTAACTGGTTGTGTTGGTCCATAGCTCAAAAGCAACCAAGTTCCTGCCTACACCTCCATTTTGATGCCAGACCAAAGAGACCTGTGGGAAGGGCAAGGATTGCAGTTTTGGTTTTCTTTTTATCTTGTCTCCAAAGATGGCTCTTGGTGTTTGCATTGCAGATGTGAGCTTGAGGAGACACCATAGCTGAGGATAGAAGGAGTCAACTCCTTTTCCCATATTTTAAGACACAGAAATGACATGAACTAAACCTGATCAGTTAAGAGCAGAGGAGCTCACTATAAAATATTGTATGATGGATTTCTGGTTCATATATGGTGACACAGTGCTACTGGGAAAACATGCATCACGGGTGATTTCACATCGTTGTTATTTCTCGTTAACAGCTTAAGCATATATGTAACAAACATATATGTAACAAGCATATATGAACAAACCCCTCCTGTGAAAGTGTTGGTGCTTTTTGACCCCTAAACTCAAAAGCAAGGAAAGCTCTTGGTGAAATACATGGTGATGTGATCCCTTTAGAACAGCAGGGCAAAACCCCAAAACTTGCAATCAAGTGGGACAATGTTGTGTTGTTGCCTGATAAGATACTGCATAAATGTATGGAAATTCAGCTCATAGAAACTTGTGCCATGCATATGTGCAGTTTATGGGGTTGTTCTAACACCAAGAAAAGAGTCAAAGTTTGGAACACTGCCCAGTTTTTTTACTTGGTTTCCTGTGTATTTGCTTGCCTGTCACTTCTAAACCTGTTTTGCCTCTCACTTAGCAGTGGAGTTGTGCCCAGATAAAGGCATTGCCAGCTAAATGTTAGTTTCATAACGCACACCCGCTGCTTAGTCCCAGGGTATCACTCGAAGCAAATTATTCTGCTGTGTTACATTGTCTGTTGATCACTCCTTTTTGCCTTTCATCCTTGTTGTTGTTCTTCCTGTCTTGCAGAAAGCCAAGGTGCCAGGCCATTAGGAAACTGAATTATTAAAACCTCATATTGATTTTTCTTGACCATATAGCTGACGTTATCATGCGAGGACCTTGCCTAGCGCTATGCAGGAGGGCTTTGGCTAAACACTTGACAGCTCTCCTCACTCCTTTTCTTCATTACCTTCCATCTCTTTCCTACCCCATCATTTCCAAGAGGAGGAGGTTCTGAAAACCATTATGCAGAGTCATTTCACTTCACTGTCAGGCTCCCTTTGCTAGCAGCCACACAAATGATGGGATTTTTCTTTCTCTTCACTCTGGAGGTACACAAACAGATCAGTCTGTTTGCTAAAAGCCTCGGCACACCACGGTATCCATGGCAACACACCAGCCTGCGCAAGCATCTGCAGACGCTTCAAAAATCAGAAATACCAAGTGATGACAAGGAGTTGCTTCATACAATGGATGTTTATAGGTGTCACAACCATCTGAAATACTTCCTTTTCCACCCATCAACTCCTTGATTATAATGTACTTTACGTTTTTCTTGCAGCTCCTTTGTCAGAATCCAAGATTCAAGGCAGAAGTAATCCTTCTTTTAATGTTTATTTGCTTTGGGGTTTTTTGCTATTAGATCACTGGCTGAGGTACCTTATGGGAATGAGCACCCCAAGCATCACTGTTAACTTTCCTCTTTGAACTGAGTTGGAGTACAGGCTTTTCAAATTATAAAAATCCACAGTTGTAATTGAAAAAGAAGTGCTCTACATCAATCCAGCTGACAGAAGTAGTTGTGTGAGTGCTAGGCTGAGTGGTGAATTGACCCATCATGTTGCATGAATTACTGGTTACCTATAGTGATGACAGATTTAATAAGATCAATCACCCTTTTTTTAGAAAGATTTTGATTTAAGTTCATCCACCTGCTGGCATGCCAGAGATTATGCTAGTGTGTTTACAGGCTCCGGTCTTCACTGAACCTGTGGTTTGTTCAGATCTGCTTTCAGGAGATAACATTCAGGAGATAACATTCAGATGGTTGCAGAACATGCATCAGTTCACTAGACCAAGCCTGCAGAAACATCTGTAATTCAGAATGGGTAACTCATGTGGGCACTGACAGGCACTGTTAAGAGTCTCATGCTGCTGATGGCCCTGGCAAAGGAGCAGTTTTATAATATAGGAAACCAACAGGCAGTCTTCAGGCACTCAGGACCACCTTCCTCAACTCAGGGAACTACTGCTGCCCCATTAAGGTGCTTATCCACCAGGCTAGGACCATTCTAATCCCAAACTGGACAACTGTGTTTGTTGCTTACATGAGGGCTGAGTAAAAGCCTGAGTATGAAGTTTGGTAATGGGAAAGAGCCCAAGTACATACATGCTTAACCTCCAGCCACAGTTGTGGTGGGAAAATAGCTCCTTGTTCTGTCTGCAATGTTTCTTTTCTCTTAAGCAGTAACATCAGTATTTAATTCATAGAAAGGTGAAAAGAAATGCAAAGCTCAAACCAAGAGGAATTATGTTGCCCCATATTGAGGTGTTAACTTGACTAGGCTAATCTGTTTTCAGTTGGTGATTTAAGCTTTAGGCTTGGAAAATGCAGTAACATCTACCTGTTTGAATGCAACAAGAGGATCATAATAAAAGGCCTTATCAAAATTCCACCCTAATAAAACAAGCTATCAGTGCATCAGACCACTGATGAGCTTCATTGTGCAAGCATCTCACAGATTCTTTCTAAGGTCTTTAATTCTCAGTAACTTCTGTTGGAACAATTCAGCCTTTCCCCTAGAACAGGAAATTAAATCTCAAAAATAGTATATTCCCTGTATTCTTACCAGTTTGACTATTCAGTAACTTACACATCATATTTATTTTGAAAAGCTATTTTTTCATGTAGTTTTGCTAGACATTCAATGTGCAAAGAGATTTCACTACATAAAACTTACTGTGTATTCTGTTCATCTTCTGTTTGGTCCTGTAAGTAGGCAGTGGGTTTTTAATTTTTTTTTCATTCAGAGACCTGGTAAGGCTGAATGGTGCATTAGTTTTATTCCCCCAATTCTCAAAATAGATAAAGAAGGCAACACTTGTAGTAGTAAGAAGCTAGAGGTGGCAAAACAAGTAACCCAACCTGAAATTTCCTTGCAATCATAATTCTTTAACTAGAAAATGCCAAGAGCAAAAAACCTTATTTTCTTAGAGAGTTTGGTTTTTTTTTCTTCTTGTTCAGATGGAAATTTAAGAGATGCACTATTGTTCTGTGCCCCAGAAAAAGGGTTAAAGCAGTGAAAATTGGTTTAGGTTAAGAACTTCCTACAGCTGAATTGTGCAGGGATCAGTACTCCCCTCGCTTCATTCTGAATACATTTAAAAACGTTCTGTGAGATGTCACAAGTCTGACACCCAGCTTTCTTCTCTTCGGCAGAGGAATCAGACCCATAACCAAAATTTCACAAAGCTTCAAGAGCTGAGAGGAAAAAGTAGCTGGATTAGGTAAATGACAGGAGAAGAAGCTCTGCACATAACCACGAACCCTGTAAGGGACCACTTCTGTCCATTTTTCACATTGGTTCATTGGGGACTCTTTCCTTTCAATGCCAGCAGTGAGAAATGAAGGTGTCTGCTGCAGTGCATTCTCTACTGCAATTCTTATCTCCTTGCAGCCCCAAGAGCTGGTTGCCCAAGTATTTTGTACCCTCTCTCTGCTTTCAAATTATTCTGCTTCTAATGCAGAGACTGGCTTTTGACATCAAAAGCATTTAGCAAATTAGAGTGCAGCTCCCTGAAGCTAATTCTTCCATCATAATTCACATGGGTACTTCAAGTCCCTTGCACAAAAAGACCAAAGATAACTAAATCGACAAAGGCAGCATTGCTCTTGTACAAGTCCTTCCACTGGGCCAGATCTCACCTTTGCTTAAAGCTTTCCTGTAGCAACCTGAGACATTTACATTTACAAACAGGTAGTATCTCCAAATAATCTTTGAATGGTAAATGTAATCAAATGGGAGACAGGCAGAAAAAGGAAGGCTTTTACATGGAAATGTTACTATACGAGCTGATGAGATACAGCTGAGTTTCTTGTCAGAAAAAGAAAAAAAAATTAAATAGTTTGTGATGCACAGCCAGGGATATGTGCATTCTGTTTTCAGTGGAAGCTTTTATTTTGCTTAGTCCTTGATCAGCATTTAAGGAGCACTTCAGCTCGCTTTTTCCCCCCATTGCCTCTGTTGGGCACTAGAGGGACCCTAGAGTTTTCCAACCCATGAAAACGTCCCAGCAATGCCGAGGCAGGAGCCCTGCCTTTCCCGGTCACCTTAACCTAGGTGTTTCCAAGGAGAAAGGTGGGGAAAAAACTGCTCAGCGTGCCCACAGACTGCAAATATGCCACTGAGAGTAATGTGCAAGGGGACCGTAGCCATACTCCTTTGCTTCATTAACCTCAGTGGTGCTCGCAGCTCTTCCCATCATCAATAAATAAGAGCTGACTTTGTCTTGACTGCTCTGATTGCTCAGCTAATGTGGTGACATTGGCGCCAAGGCTTGAGTCATTGTGTTTTTCAGAAATTAAATGTTTCCTTCCCCCATCTGAAGTGATGCCAAATACCTAGGCTGCCACTACTGCATCCCAATAAACTCTCAGGAGAGCAGTGGGGAATTGTTACTTAACTATATAGTAAGAGACAAGGTACTGACACAAATTCCTTTTAAAACAGCATTCCCTAGACACAGTTTCAAGTTAATCTGTTCTAAAGACAACTACAGGCAATTTCATTCCTTTTTCTTTTAGTAGGCAGGCAAAAAATCCTCTGTATTTGACTTACCAGACCTCCATCTAGAGATCCAAAGCTATACTATAAAGTATCTCAAAGCTATACTATAAAACTCATGGTTTATGAAGTGATGCAAAATTTTTTTTTCCTTTATACAAAAAAAATCTTTCCCCACTATTGCTTAGTGGAATGATGTTTCTGATCTCTGCATGAGTATTTCTAATAAAAGTATGTGCATTCATTTTAATATCTCTAACATGAATTAAAATATGTTTTCTGTCTTAAAACATCTAGTGTCAACACTGCTGCTGAATATTTCATGTGAAGCATAATGTAATTTGATTAGATAATTATCTCAGGGAAAATGGTGACTGCCATTTTTTCTGTGCTTATTTTTCATCATCTTTGATGATTGTTTAAAGGAGAGATACAACTGAATGACTAAATTCTAATACTCACCTTCTCTCTCTCTCTGTCTCTCTCTGCAGGCTGCTGCTGAAAAGAGACAGGCTGCTGCTGTGCTGCATCTGAGCTAGAGGCGTTGAATCTCTGTCACACATGGAATATTCTGATGTCTCTGGTTAGTTACACCTCCCTCTGATCTCTAGGAATGTTTATGGACAGTGCACAGCGTATTGCACATGTGTCTTTCCATTAAGACATCTTTTCATCTTTTCCACGATACCCATTGCAGTATTTGTTTCCAATGAAAGTATAGACTGTCCTTCGCCCTCCCCCCCGCCTTTTTTTTAAATATTGTAAGCTTTAAATTAATCTAATTTCCATTTGGATGAAGTTTAACTTTTCCTTCTTGATCAAGTCAACTGCTCATTCCCTCTCAGGGCTGCTTCTGATTAGGCTTTAAGCCTGTGTTCGCATTATCTAGGTGGTGAGAGGAAGGACAAAGTTCCTGTGCTTGTGGGGAGAACTCCATCAAGGTCTTTGCATGGATGCCTAGGCCTCCAAGGAGAGGCACAGAAAAAAAAAACACCCCAAAATAACAGCAGGAGAAAGGCACTGGATTTTCTTCAGGGTATTGCAGATGCTGGTGCACATGCCCTGAACCAGTGTCTTACCTCCTGGCAGCCTGGGAGAAAGACTGACTGCAGCAAATCTATTTTCTCTGAAAGCTTCTCTGGGAGGGTGTACATCACTGATGGTGAGCAACAAGCAGGGAACACGATGCCTTTGTCACTTTGGCAAAATCCTGCTCCCTTTGCATGGCACTGATTTACAGATGAAATGTGAGAAAACAGCAGCGGTGGGAAGTTCTCTCAAACAGCTTGAGGAAGGCTCAGGAAAAGTACTGGAAGAAATTTTGTAGTCCTCACTCTTTTTAAATGAAAATTTCCTGATTTACAAATATATAAAAATACTTAACTAAGTAACGTGGCCTTCCCAAGTCACTTCATTAACACTGACATACCCTTAACATGAAATATACATAGCAGTTGCTGAGGGTATTTCTTTATGAATGAAGAAACAGACGCAAGGGCGGGACCTAGGCTTTCCTGAACTGCATTTTGGCCACTCAGTCTAAGACACATATGGCCCAAATTACAGATATGAAATCTTCTAGATAACCTGCAAAAGCCCACAAAGAAAACCAAGTGCTCAGTACTCCTGAAAATCATGCTTGAAATCAAGCTGGCTACCTAAAATTAGTGACATTTGGGAAAAAATGTGGATAACTTGCTCACAGTGATGCAGCAAAATGCAACTAAACTGAATTTAATATTTAAAGTTTTTCCACTGCAGTATGGGTAGTAGTGTGCACTCTAGGTCCCCAAACATATTTATCTTCAGTGAATCAAAATATAGTACCTTCAAAACATCATTACAGGCTAATACATACATGACACGCTCAGAATTTTTGGTTAATATTCTGAAAGACTGACTTTTGCAGTCATGAATTATTAACAAACTAAAATTTGCTTAGGGAAATAAAACAGAGGAGGTAAGCAAGCAGCATTTTACTCTTTCATCTCCAGCACAGGTGGGTTGAAATGACGTGGTTCTGGCTGTAACAGGTGAGATGAGCTGATGCTGTAGCCCGACCACAGCAGCGATACTGTGGGAGGAATGACTTTGGAGTACAGCAGCTGTAATGGACACCCTGAGGGGGCAGATCAGTTCGAGAATGTGGTAAGTGACAAAGTAATAGGATATCTTTTATTGCCAGATTCCAGGAAATGGCTGGAAAGCCCGGCCCTACGAAAGCAGCGTGGAAGTGAGCAGCAGCGCGGTGTCTGAGGGTGTTGGAAAGGGCGTTTTTTTCACCGGTCTCACTATTATTTGCTCTCTTTCTCCAGAGGAAAAGGAGGAATTAGACTGAGCTGGACTTGGAAGATCCAAATGAAATCAGGTGAGGGGCTATCGGGAAGGTTTCCCACCAGCAGCAGGGCAGGGCAGGGCTGGACACGGCGACAGCGACCGGGCCGATGGCTGGGCGCGGGCTGGCTGTCCCGGAGCCTCGGAGTCTCTGCAATGCAGGGGCCGGGGCGGGGCGGGGCGGCAGCGAGGGGCCGCTCCTCCACCTCCACAGGCGCGGGGGCCCTGCGGGAGCGGCGGCGGGGCCGGNTTGCGGCTGTCGCGAGCCCTTTTTGAGGGCACCCCGGTCCTGAGGGTGCTCCCTCCTTCCCTCCGTCCTTCCATCCGCCCGTCCTTCGGTCCCTTCTTTGGGCCTCTCAGTGCCGGACCCAGACCGGAGTTCTCCGCGGGTCGCCCCCGCCCCACCTCCCGGAGGTGAAAATGGAGCGGGGCGGCCGCCCGGTAACGCCCGTTTTACCTTCACGGGGGCGGCTGCCGCTGAGGGCTCGGAGCATCTCCGCGCTGTAAACCCCTCCGCGGGATGTGAACCTCTGTCCTCTCCTGCCCCCACCCCTAAGCTTCTCTAAGGGGATCTGCGCGGCTGAACAAAGAGCGTTGTGTGAGGCGAGGGCTGTAAGCGCTGTTAATTTGCATAGGGGAGGGGGGGAAAAAAAAACACCCACCGCCTAAAAAAATGATTCCCTGTATTGCATGGATCGGGGAGGAAACAGCCGTGCACGGGAGCCCGGCGGCGAACAATGCCCTTTTATGTAGGAGAAAATGATGTAAAATGTGCCTGGCTCAGATGGCTGCAGGTAGGAGCCGTAGGCGTGTGCTGCGCTGCGCTGCCGTGGTGCTGCACCGAGCCGCCACATGAGCCCTGCTCGCCTTCATCCCTCCTGTACCCATTCCAGTGAGACACCCCGACCTGCCCTTTGGATAAGGTGTGCTCTCTGCAACACCTTCGGGAAAGAAGGGGGTGTGCCGCATGCCGCGAGAATTGCTCTCCGTACGGAAAGATACCAACATGGTCAATTTCTCTGGGTTAAGCAGGAACTTTCGGTTTTCCTCCGAATAAAAATGTTCTCTGGTGTTTTTGGTGGATTTTCACAGAGGATTCTTCCTGAGACAGAGGTGTAGGTTTTCTCTTGTGAGTGAGCGTTAGCATAGAGAATAACATTTCAACATAGCAATTAACAGGATAGCAATTAACATAGCAGTAGAATGGGATGTATGCACACGTATGTTGTAAGTCTTACTTATTCTAGTCTCTAGCATCAATTTTCATAATTTGTCATGTCTCTGTGGTCATGCCAATAAATCGTACTCCATCCCTCCTCAAAAAAATCACTTGCTGTCCAGCATTTGTGCTGCTTATTGTTCAGAAAACCTGTCACTTTTGTTTTCAGAAGGGTTCTTCCATGTGAGATTGAATCACATACTCTTTTGGTTCTGTTTCTTCCCATTTTCTCCACAAACCTTTGATTCCTCTCCATGAAAGAACCAGTTTCTTTTCACCTGTGCTGGTTTAGACTGGCAGGGATGTCTAGACTACAGATCTCGTAGCTGAAGGACTCAGGAAGAGGCTCAGCCACAGAATGTATTTATTTTCTATAGCTTCTTTCCCTTCCCTCCTGACTGAATGGCGTCAGCATCTCAGCCCTTCCCTGGGAAGAGAATGTGCTGAGAGGGCACGACATAGTGAAGTTGTCCCTGCGTTACGTCATGGATCATGAAGGAGTGATTCGTGAACAGTGAAAGACTGGCCACTTCCCCTGAGTGTGCTACAAGCTCTCTTCACTTAGGGTGAAGGCAGTCCAGTTGAGTTTGTGGATGGTTGTTTATTTCTCCAGCTGATGTTCTGAAAGTGTGATATGTACAAAGGAGCCCAAACTGACCTGTGTAGTGCCTAGGACTGGGAACCATCAATGCCTCGCTGTCTATTTCATCTGCAAGACACTGGTGGTGCATTCAGCAGTGGGCAAGACCTCAGTCTTCATGCGGTACCAGTTTCCTGGAGCTCAGGCATTTACAGGTGAGCTAAAGGAACACACTGAAAATAACCCCAGTGGCTCTGTGAGGCCGTTCTGCATGGTGATGAAACACGCAGGTGAGCCCTGGCACAGGGCTCTGGGAGGAGGGATGATCTCAGCAGTGCACCATGGTGCCATAAATTTCTATCTCTTCTCATCTTTTCTTATCTCATCAAGGGACGGGATTTGGTTTTTGGAAGGTTTCCGTTTGTTGCACCCATATTGCACATTTCCTGTGGGTGTTTGAGAGAAGCCAAAGAGCTGTCATCCTGAGAATTACAAGTTGCTGTTCTTCTGTGGAGAGTTTTAGCACACTGGAGGGCAGGTCATTGTGCTTATAATGCAGTTTGTTACGTAAAGCAGCATTTGCAGCCTTGATTTAGAGGACTGATGTAATTATTATGGTATGTTATATCATACCCACTTAGCTGTGTTCTTTAATATGTGTGGATGATAAAGAAATAGTTGTAATTTAATGACCCCTGAGGTGCTGTGCCTAGGCAGGAGCGATCTGATCACAACAGTCCCTAAATGAATTGCTGCGTTCTGTGGGTTAAGAATTCCCTTGTTGCTAGATGTTTTTTCCAGAAGCATACCTTTCCTTTCAGTCTGTCATGCTCCTTTCTGTATGAATTAGCCTTTGCTAAACCATATACCTAAATTCACAGAGGAAGCATTTGCTATGTGTGCTGACAGAGTGGGCTCTGGCCCCTCCAGCTCTGGCACTGTGCTCACTTAACAACTGTCTGTGGAAGTTGCTAGAAATATCTAACCACAGAAACAGGGCTGAGGCCCACTGCAGATTCTGCTGGGCTGTTTCAGCTTCACCTCCCAATGTGGCATGTCACACACGTGTTGGAGACAGGTTTGTTTTCTTAATGGGGTTGGAAGAAGAAGAAGTCAAAAAGAATTTAGGTTGTGAGGACTTTATGATGGAGGCTTTCCAAAAGTCACCTTTAGATTACAAATGTCTCTACAAAGGCACAAGGTACAACAGAGCTGGTCACATATCTGCAGCATATGAAGGATCTGAAGTCCGATCTGCCATGATGTGACAAATGATAATCAGCTTAAGAAAGGAAAATAAAAGCTCTACTGGTGCCTAAAGCCTGAGTTCCTTACAGATCTTTTGCCTACAGTGCAGGCAGTGGCTGTGCTGAGAACTGATCTGGTAAAACTTCTGGCTCACAGTCAAAGAAAAAAAAATCCAACCCTTGGCTTTATCTGGATTTCAGAAAAGGCATTTCTGGCTACAGGACACTGGAAGCTGAACTGAAGCCTTAACTAGGAAGGGATTAGCGAGTGTTGCACTTAACATGCACACAAATAATGACCAGAAATTTGGAAAGGTGTAATAGGAGTCCTAAGACTAGGTGACTTCCCAAGGTCCTTTCTAAACTGAGTTATCTGATGATCTAGATATTTTGGGTTTTGTGCTATCTTTAAGTCCATGTGTGCACTTGATGAAGAAATAAAGGTATGCATGTGCTGATAGGTAGAATTGTTCCTTAAAACTCAAGGATGGTGTTTTGGTCCTTCTGTATTTATTCAGTTCAGACACATGCTTAATTGTGCTTGAAAGTCAGCTTTAGGCACGTTTAAAAATTAAGCATGTTTTTACAGAAATTAGAATGTTTTTTTATGAAAAGAGAAAGAGGATAAATTCATGGTGTGTGGGCTCAGTGTTGTAAACCCCTTGATGATATTTAGAGATACCAAATACTTCCAGAGAAAGCATGGAAATGTGGAGTGTTCTCTGATATCATGACATGGCTTATCTCTTCCCAAACACACGTGCACACACTAAGGCAGAGTATGGGTGGGTCTTGACATATTTAGGGTTGGTTCTGTTTCTTCCATCCTTCTGCTTCATGTACAGGTGTGCTCATTAGCAACAGTTCTGTACTGCATCTCAGTTAATAAGAAAAAACAGCACGAGACTTATTTCCATGGGATGGAGCTGATTTAGAGGATTGGTGCTGGAAAACAGAGATGGTTTAAGCTGCCTGCCTCAGTAAAGGAAAAAGCTTTTATTTTGTGGGAAGGTTTGATAACAGGTTATGCTACTAAACTATACAAGGGTGTTTTAGAGGGACGTTCAGTGTGACATTTGTAATTGCTTTCTAGGTATCAGAAGAAAGAACTGATGTATCCATGGGGTTAATTTGGATTGTTGTGGCCACATGGGTTACTGTACTAGCTGCTAAGAGGATTTGAGGTCTTGATTGACCCATTTTACTTTAACACTAATTGTTTGCTGTTGTACTAAGGAGAAAAGATGAGCTAATCCTTATGGTTTTACACTCACTGCTGTTTTTCCCTACAGCAGTCTCGCAGATGAAACTGATCTTTGTTCTTTTGTCTTGACTGGGGAGGTGGCAGAAAGGGATAGCAGACATCAGCTTCAGAGCGTTAGTGTTTGTACTCAGTATCCTGCATCTTTGTTAGGGTGCCAGTTTGAAAGGAATTGTGGTGAAAAGGTGTGGCTTCGTCAATTCTCTTTGTTTTCTCTCTGTTTCTGTGAGACAGGTTAGTGATGGTTGATAGGCTGGACCAGTGTTATGATACGCTGTTTCTCTTATGGAATTTTCAAAGTACATGTTTTTCTAACTTTCTGTGATGTAATGAGACTATTTATTACATCACAGAAACTATTTATTTTAGCACATGATGCTTCCAGAGAAAAGATATGTGTTTAATAATATATATATATACAAATATATATATATATATATATAAATAATATATATATATAAAAATATGTGTTTCATATAGCATAAGGGAGACAATGGCCTTATTACAACCAGCAGGATTAGGTGGTGAAAATCAGAAACTGTGATGAGTTCATTGAATCTGTACCTGACTTGCACCATCTGGAAAGAGACAATGCCATTTGCAGCTCTGTTTTCTGATTATTGAAAATCTGGGGTACTTTTTGCCAGCAGGGAGATAATCGGTTTACACCTGACAATTCTTAAGTTATGGATTTGTAGGTAGAATTAAGGTCCTCTAGCAAATTTTCCTCCTTCATTTAGACCTGGCACTCATGGGTGTGAGGAGCTGAGGAACATTCCTTGTCTTGTGCCAAGCCTCCAGCAAGAAGTAGGAAGATTTATTTTAGTACTTGTAGTAGCTCTAAGACAGTTAGATTGCAGTAGCCTCCAGTGAGTTGAGTCTATGAAAAGTTACTTTTCTCTCTGTGAAACTTGTCATTTTATTCCCTGAGTTTTAAATTAAATTTCAATAGCTGGTTGCAAAATTAGCTGTATTTAAAGTATATGCAACCTCTGGATAAACAAGACAAAGCCCCCAAACAAACCAAACCCAGTAGTCCAGTCATGTCATCTAACTTGGCAACATTTAATTATAGGACCTATTGATTCAGGTAACCCTGTGTTTTCACTTTGTTTTCTGGAGAGAATGATAGGGGCTGGTTTCTGGTTTAGAACTAGGAACTGTCATTTCTATCTTTAGGAACATAGATTGTCTCTTAGGACAGCTGCTTGGCTGTGCAAAACTTGCCACTTTTCCTGAGGTTCTGATCTTGGATGAACAAAGCTAGGAACTGTCTCAAAATGAAAACATGTCATGAAGGTTCTGAACAGAGTTTGGGATGTGCTTTTGAAAACTCCTGCATTGGTCCAAATTTGATCCAGAGATGAAAATGCTGTAGACATTCAAAAGTGGCCTGTGTGCTTCACTGCTGGGCCAGAATCCTGTATCTGGTGGCTGTAAGGAAGGATGGATTGGCCTCCTTCCCTATGTGTCTCAACCATGGCTGTGCCTGGAGGAGCCTCAGCTGAGTTAGAGGTCCAGCTGAGTTTCTCTCCTTTTGTTCTCCTCACTTTGTGTAGAAGGTATCTGAATAGCTTGTGCAGCAAGCGCAATTGCAAGGTGCCAGACATGAAGTGCAAGGACACCCTTTTCTCTGGGAAGGCTCAGAGTCTGAGAGGGACTATGAGGAAAGCATTTTTCTGTCTGCTATGAAATGGGCTGAAAGTGCGTGTTCAAAACCCTTTGACTTTAAGGAGGGTTTAAGTGTGGATTTGAATTCTGGTTAGGTGGAAATCTGGTCAGCTTGTTTTAGCTAGCCACATCTTCTCATGCCAAGCTACTCTGTTTTCCACAGCAGTCCCTCTGTGCCTAGGTCTGTGCAGATAGATCTGATCCCCTCATGGGGCCTTTGGCCAGACCCAAGGCCATATGCTGTGCCAGAGCCTACTGCTAACACTTGCTGATGTTAACGTGCTTTTACTGTGCTGATTGCTGGACAAAGAGACCCCACAGTCTTCTAATGCCCCTGCCCGATTCTTGCAGCTCATGTGTGATGTCTGAGGTATGCCTAGGCATCCCTTCCTCTTCTGATCATGTGGTATTGCTCAGACAGCAAAGCTTCTCCTGTTGTTTGAAGTGCTGTGAGTGTGGCTTGATGACCAGCAGCTGTATGTTCACGTGTAGGTTTCTGCTGACAGAGGACTCCTGCTGACACATCCCTGGCTGCTGGTGCCCGATGTGCTCTCAGGTGCTGGGCTGCTCCTCTTGCAGGCTGTGTTATGGGGTGTGCCGGGCAGGCAGCCTGCCCTGCCTGTTTGCAGCAAGACTCTAGTCATGCGTGTAGGCATTTGTCTGCTTCCCTTGAGTATGCTGAAACTAATGCTGGCTTTTGTTTCTATCAGCAATTAGAAGATTGTTCAAGGAGGCTGAGGAAATAAAAAAACCCAAGGGCTCAAAAAGGAGACATGCAGGGCTGGAGCTGGATGATTTGCAAAGGAGGAGAACAGACCTTGCCAAAAGGGGTAGTCTGGATGGTTGGTCATTCATGTCCCATGCTTCTTGTCTACCTGTAGCTTGAGCTGGGAGGGCATCACAGATGAAGGCAGATGTGATGGCCCTAAGCTGCTTGGATACCCTATGCTCCTTCAGTGCTCCCCTGCTACCTGTATTACAAAATACCTGGTGCAGGGAGGTAGCCACAATAACAGAAGGGATATTTCTGAAATAAGAGTGTCAGCTCATCCAGATTTGTATCAGAGTTCTTGATTTGCACTGTTAAGGCAGTATTTGGGCCAAAGGTTACTCACAGCATGCTCAGAACATATGTGGAATCAGTGTCTGTGTTGCCAGGAGTCCAGAGCAGACCGAGGTATTTAGGGTTGAGGCTAAGTGTGTCTGGAAGGATGTGCCCATCCCCTACCTATTGCAACATGATTGATTTGATGTCCTATAAAGAAAATCTCTTCCAGGAAAATGATAAAGAAACATATAAATCTGGAAGGAAGCTGTATATTTCTTTTGGTTTAGGGAGTATATTTCCTGAGGTAGTGAAGGGAACGTTGGCAAATTTGTGAGAGAGTTGTCTTGGTTTGAAAGACAGGCGGGAACCTCCCTTGGAATAGAAAGTGTGACCCCCTTCCCTCCAGATTATTATAACTTTGAAATTAAGGGGCTTTCAGGCAAAGGTATTTGGGAAAGGAATAACAGTTCTTTACTAACATATATATATATGTGTGTGACGAGGCGAACAAACAGCGAGCAGCGCAATCCCAGCCCGGCCTCTCTCGCCTGTCGGGCCTTTCCCCTCGGCGCAGTTCCCACCGCGGCCGCCAGGGGCGCTGCTGGCTCCGGGCCGGGCGGGGCGGGGCGGTGAGTCCCCGCGCCTGCAGGGGGCGCTGTGGCGCAGCCACAGCCTCTGGTGGTTAATGGCGGCGGGCCGGCGGGAGAGATGGAGAAGGCTCTTGACAAACCCATGGGGCAGCTGGTCCCGGTGCCCCTCTGGATGGTGAAATGAGCTGTAGCAGGAACAGCAGAGGCGGGCACACCCCAGAGCGGCAAATAAAACATAGCAGAAACTCCTCAGCTGTAACGGGAACCACGGGCGGGCAGAGGATGCTGGGTTGAAGTGTAATGGAAGAGCCCAAAGCAGCAGCAGAAGACAGCGGGGCTGGGCAGTGGCAGAAGACAGCGGGGCTGGGCAGTGGCAGCAGGGCTCCTGCAAGCAGCTGGGAGAAGCTCCCTCAGAGTGGGAAGGGGCTCAGGGTCCCAGGTTTTCCCCTGAGGCCCCCCAGTAGATGGTGGGGGTCCTTTTTAGTGCCAGCGGGTGTTACTGAGGTCCCAGTGAACCGGCTGCTCCTACGAGCAAAGGCTCACTCATGGTAAAGAAGAAGCAGTATAGGGACTAGAGGCTGCAGTGGCGGTGAATTCTCCCCGTGGTAGCAGCAACTTGACCGTTCCACTCTGACCTGAGAGTGAGCGAGGAGCTGAGCCCAGCCAAAATCTCGCCCTGTCTTTGCCCTTCCCAAGAGAAAAAAGCCCAGCTAAGAGTAGCCAGCTGCACCCTGTCCCCCACCTTGGCCACTTCTTTTGCCTCTTAAGTACCAATAGTTATCATCTCTTAGGCAACAAACAGGACAAAAGTCCCTGAGAGAAAGAAAAAAAAAATAAAGAAAAATCCTAACCTCCAACAAGAGTAATTAAAAAAGAAAAAAGCAAAGCAAACAAACCCCTATGTGTGTGTGTGGAATGCTTAATAACCTGATTCATTCCGAAGAGCAAAGGATAGAGTGTGGTAAATAAGCTTTCATTCCATGTTGTTCTGCAAAGTTAAGCTTTTTAGGCTGTAGAGAGCTAGTTGTGCTTCTGAATAAAACGTAGCAGAATATTGAATCTAAATATTTCTTATTACCCAGGTGCTGTCTGTTACAGCATATAATAAATTTATGTTTAAGCTTCTAATAAAATACATTTTGTATTATTGCAAATTAATATATATATAGTTTTATACTCCACAGGTTGCCAGAAATAGCAGAAGTGATTTATAGAGAATACTTATAGTCTTTTAAGTTGGATAATTTTTAATGGTGTGCTACTAGTGTTGCTTAAAACATTAGCAGTATTTTGAATGCAGTATTAAAAATTCTTCTAAATTTACCTTTCAGTACAAATAGTTGAGAACATTTTTTGTGGAATGCATTTGGGAAAAAAAAATCCAACTGTATGCACTGAGAATGACCTTTAGTACTCTTCTCTGAGCAAAAAAAAGCTGAATTCACTTAGGCTTTTTTTTTTTTCCTTCACTTGTTTTGGTCCACTGTACATTTCCAGCATCACTCTTAGCAATAAATGGAATTAATAATTTGTTGCAAAGTTCTAATTGATATATACAGGCACTTGGAAATTAGAAACACATTTCTCATTTTACCATATTTATGATCTTGATACTTCAGATGCTGGAATGTGTGTTTATTTAGATGGTAATGCTGCTATCAGGATGCCAGCACTGACCTGCATCATTACCTGTAATTACCAATAGGCACAGTCAGTCAGGCCTTTCCTGCCAGCCAGCCCTGCAGACCATGAGTCTCTTCAGACCTTTGGGTGGGTGCTGGCTTGTGAAAGTGCTGCCAGTGTTGCTTGATGTGCACTGAGCAGCTATAGTTGTGGGGACTTCTGTCCTTTGATTCCTCTGGACTAAGTCTTTGAACCCTCTATTGTAAGTTCAGGCTTTGTGATACTTATAGTAAGTAAGCAGTATCTGCTGAAATGCCTTATTCAATGCTTTGAAAACTTTTTAGGAGCTTGATTCTGCTTTTTGTTTTTTAGCACAAATGGATTTGTACACTGCTATTTATGAAAGAGTAGTCCTTGACTGTAATTAATTTATTTTTTAAAAGATGCTGACAATGACCATATTTAATTGGTGAAAAGTGTGTACCTCTCTGAGCCAGCAGGTAAAAATGCTACTGGCTGTTTTAAGGCAGATACACCTTCCTTTGGGTGGTGTAATGAATTTTCTGTTTTATTCCAGTGATGGGAACAGAGCAACTTGGTGAATGTGCAAGCTGTACTTAAAGTGTCTTGTTTACCCCTTAAATTAAGTGGTTTAGGACTGAATTCTTTTACCACCTATTACAAGCAGGAAGAGGGAATAAATACTTGGCAAAAAAATATTGGGCAAAACGAATGTATTCCATACTTCAGGACATGAATCCATGTTTACTGCCAGGGTCAGAAAGACTTCCTTGCAGACACTGTGTTGCAGGTTTGGCACTATGGGGCATTACTCTGAAATACCTCTGTGCCTGGCACCAGGTGATTTGCCCTTACTGCTCTGCCAAAGTCATGTGAATTTAAGTACAGAAGTTTCAGTTACTTGGAAGATTTGAGTTATTTTTGTTTCTAATTTGTTTTATATACTGGTAGAAGTGGTTTTTTTTTCTGAAGAGGACGGAATTTTCTTCTGCATTTTAAGTTACTGCAGGATCGGTCTCAGTGACACTGCTTATTCCAGTGTGCAGTGGAATAAGTGAATTGTCTGTATCCTGGGATGGGGACAGAATGAATATTTTACCTCTACTGTGTGTTTGTGTTTTCTGTAGCAGTGTTTTTGGTGCCTTTTTCTTGCTTGCCTAAGGGAGAGGGGAGGGTAAGTGAAAAATGAGCTTTCCTCCGGTGAGAAAGTGATCTGTGGGCACATTAAAAAGGCAGGAAAAAAGAGATCAGGGAAAGGTACTATATTTTCACTTTAAAAAACTAGCTATGGAGACTTGTTTCAGCTATTACAGGTAGGTTCAGAGCTGACAGGTCAGTAGGAACAGAATTTGCCTGTTCCAGCATCTGTTGAAGAACAGATAAAAAAGAAGTGGCTATCTCCTTATATTCACCTCTTTTCACCATCCAAGCACGACATAATTTTCTTTAGGATTCTGTTCCTTTCATGCCTTTGCAGTTGGAAAATCTGTTGGATTTATTTGCCCTACTGCTCTCACCTGCAGGCAAAGGTTGATCTAGATTGAAGTGTAATCCTCCTAGATTAATAAATAAGCCCTGCCCCATGTCTGTGTCACTAAGCAGATGAGTAGCTCTTTAAAGAATGTTTTGAAGCTTGTGAAAATAATTTCTAGCAGAAACTTGCATTTTAGAAGATATTAAAATATACAGATAGTAAAATGAACAAGCAAGTAAGTGTGCTTCAGCATAAAGGTACTGTATCTCTAGTCACTTGTTAGTATTTCCCTTTCTGTGATGGATTTACTTCGTAGCTGAACTTGAAAATCCTTCACAGCTGGCACTGGTGCTGGCAATTTCCCCTTACAGTGTTGGTCTGTCTGCATTTTTCTCTTTTAGTTTGTTACCTTTCAGTTTAGTCACTCATTTTGTATTGAAACATAGCTCTGGGCAGAGCTCCACATAACTATGAAACCTACTGCATAGATGAAACCGTGGAAAAGGTGCATGTGATATTCTTCTGCTGGATTTTTTTTTGAAATGAGATGGAGCTTGGGATCATGGGCAAGACAACTGTGGGATGAGCTTGGTGGGACTCTGGGATAGTGGTGAGAGCTGCTGGTGTGTCCATCACAGGTGTGCTGTTGGTTTTGGTTTTAGGTTGTCCTGTTTGCTTAGGTCTTGATCTGCAGATGAACTGGAGAAGCTCTTCTGGGCTTGGAAATGATTTATGTTGCAATTTTCTGGGCAAATTTTAGCTTTGTCTCTGTAACCACCAGTAAATCAATCAGGGCCTGTCATGTCCCCATAGGCAGTGGAGGTGTAGGGTGGCTATAGACTGTGCTGAGGACTGATGGGGTACTGTGCTGGCTCTTTGGGGTACTTGGATGCCCAAGACCAGCAAAGCAGATTCCTGGCTGCTGGGCAGAGCAGGCATTTCCCCCCTGTGCGTCTCTTGAGCAGCAGCTGTTTCCATTTCATAACCTGCTAATTCCCAAGCACAGATGGAACATCCTGGCTCTGTAGAGTTCCCCAGCTCAGACTGCTTTTCTATACACTGGAAGGAGTCAGAAGAGCTTCTGTCTTTGCTGTAAAAATGAGTTTTCCCTGTCATGTTTGAGAAATACCGACACAATTTTTCTATGCATGCCGCTGACCCTGTTACTCGTACATAACCAGTCTGAAACATTCCTGAGAACTGACTGCTGCAAGTAAACAAATAAATATTTTCTGGATTTGGCCTGAAGAGGGATAAGATGTAACTGAGATACAGGCTGTGAGATGTGCCTGCCGAACACCGTGGCAGCAGAGAGAAGCTTGTCTCCACCTGACCTTGCGGGGAGGAGATGTGATGTGGCAGATGCTCTGCAGAGAGGAGCCTGGTGGAGCAGTGCTGTTGAGTCTGTGCCATTAATTGTCACAAATGGCAGCCGAACAGCGACTTAAATAGGCAACTAGTGGCTGCACTGGTGACAACTGAGCTCAGCTGAACTTTACAGGGGGCTGAAATGAAGCCCATGGTGCCAATTGACCCTTCTGCACGATGGAGGGGGTAAGCAGCTGAGAATTGTGGGAAGTGATGTATCCCAGGAACAAAAGGACATCCCAGAGGGGATGCAACTGATTTTGAAAAAGCACGTCAGGAAAGTCGAATCTACAGATTAGAACAGACTCTTGTTACAGGCTAAAGACTGTGATCTGACTCGAAATAACAGCAATGTTTTCAACCATCAGACACAGGACACTTCAGGGGACGCTTTGTGGTACCAAGTTACGTGGGGTGACAGCACTGGCAGAGCTTTTGTGTCCATGGTGGGCAGTGTTTGAGGCTCTCCTGGCACATGTGGCACCCGGAGACTGGGAAAAAGAGGATGCTTGTGCCTCCTTGACAGTCACACTGGCCCCTTCTGCACCACCGAACGAAACACAACCTTCTAATCATAAGCTTGTCGGGGCTGTGGAAGGAGAACTGGAGAATGGCCCCTTTGCCCCCTGATCCTTTTGATCCTGGGGGGCAGCCTGATCTTTTCCACTCCAATCCGCATGATCGATGGGCAGCAGTGAGAAAACAAGCTGCTGCAGAGGGGGATGTGGATCTGTTGCATGCTTTTCTGGTTGTTCACCAGCCCAATCAACCACCTAGATGGAAAGGCTTGCCTTACAGTATCATAAAAGAGCCCAGCAGCACCGGCAAAGGCAGCACCACATCCCTGCTCCCCACACATGGCAGGATTTACCTGGGGAAGGGAAGAAGCACCACCAAGATGAACTGTATCCTGCTGACTGCCTGCGTTGTTCTGATTGCTTCTTGTGATGGATGCTCCTGTAATACTGATTTGAAAGTTGTCCTCTCAAGCTGCAATTACACAAAACCATTAACTCTTTTCTGTATTGCTTATTTTCAGTTCCTGTCCGTAGACAGAAACATTCCCTTGTAATTTTGTTTCCCAAGGTTCTGTCTGTTAAATCACTGTCTCCATTCATGGAACGATGGTTACCAGTTATTGGGTGTTTTGATCTGTCTGCTGTTCATGGGGAAAATAAGCTCTTGTGAACTCATGTTATCTTGTGGAGAGCCTGGGCAAACTCCAGTGAGTGATGTGAAGGAGATAAATTATAAAATGCTAAGGAGTTGAAATGGCACATATATTTTACATCTTTACCCTGGCTTTTGGGTTTTGCTGAAAACAGTGACATGTAAAATTAACACTTTAAGTTCTAGAGATCTGGCAAACCAATGTTACACGCTTTCCTGAATTTGGTAGGTTGAAATACGTTGATGTTATGATTGATACCTTTTCCACATGTATTTTTGCTTCCATCCTGTCCTGGTTTCACCATACAGGTGAATATGTGAAAGACATTCAGGCATTCATTGTCATTTTTTGTCTGCTTTTGCAGCCCTTGGAGTACCTATCTCCA
>VYZP01032995.1:3418-51030 GCA_013400635.1 Hypocryptadius cinnamomeus
CGTGAAAAAAAAAAAAAAAAAAAAAAAAAAGAAAAAAAAAGAGAAGCTAACTTTATCCTGAGGAGAAATGGGATGTGTGAAGCCTTCAGCTGCATCAACTCCCCTGGTGCTGTTCAGGAGAAGGAAATAAAAAACAATGGCTTTGTCCATAAATAGGCCCAGGCAGGGGTTTAACACAGATTGCCTAATAAATCTTTCCATATTTCTAATCTGCCCCGGCTGACTCAGATTGCATTACTGAAATGTCACAATTGCTGAGCATTAGCAAGTGATAAGCACACTTCTACCACCGGCTAGACAAGCCGTAATTAGGCCAAGTCCTTTCCCTCTCCCCTTTATTGGAGCTGTAACAGACTCTCTGAGAGCTTTCCTCTGTTTAAATAAGAACTAAAAATGGCACAAGGCAATAAAGCAAAATGACAGAAAACATAGGAGACGAGTCCACATCAGCCATGTTTTATTGAAGGTTTTTCTTACTGGAAGATAGGGCCTTATAAAGTGTTGCATTAACATGAGTTGAACCTTGATAATTCCATGAGTAACTTTCCAAAGGGTGAGTGTCCCAGTCCCAAGGAAAGCTTTTTGCCACCTTAGCAAAGGAAAACACTTTTTTCAGAGTTACATCAAGTGATGTTTGGCTTTGTGGCAGCTCACAGGAGCCTGGCTCATCAGTGGTGTAAGTTATGGATGCATCCTGGGATGGCAGAGCTTGGGAGAAATATCAAATTTTCTTTGGTAGGCTGGGGTGTGTGGAAGGATGTCTGAGAATGGAACAGCTCCCTGCCTTCTCTTGGTGCCTCAGGTTTAGCTTTTTATGTTTTTCAGATTCTGTGCTGCTTTGGTGTGTGGGTCTGGGCTTCATGTTAGGGGATGGTGAGCTCTCTGCACAGAGCAGGGAGACAAAACAATTCCTGCTCTAGCTGGGGACCAAGGACAAATGATCCAAATCTCAGGCCCAAGAGCACAAACAACGTGGGCTGAAGAGAGAAAAACAAGAAGGATGGGACTGCATGGGCTGGAGCTGTAATTGGACAATTAACTCCAATATGCAAATGGAGCAAAACTTACAAAATGGGAGATCTTGTGACCAAACCCTCTTTTGCTTCCATCTTGGAGCCATCCAGGCACAGCCACGACTCCGGCACTGCCGGGGTGTGGCCTTTGAAGGCTCTTCAATAAACATCCCCTTTATTCCTCTTACCTCTGCCTAGCCTCTGTTCCAGCTCCTCAAGGCATCGCTCTCTCCTCCCTGTGTGTCTCTGGCAGATGGGCTGGCAGCTTTCCGTGCTTTCCTGAAGACAGAGTTCAGCGAGGAGAACCTGGAGTTCTGGCTGGCCTGCGAGGACTTCAAGAAGACGCGCTCGGCGGCCAAGCTGGCCTCCAAGGCCCAGCGCATCTTCGAGGAGTTCATCGACGTGCAGGCCCCTCGGGAGGTGGGTATGGGGTGGCACAGCGTGCCCAGGGCACCCAGCAGGGCTGGCACCTCCAGATGGGCGCTCTCCCTCTCTCCCTTCCCTCTCAGAGCGTGGCTAAGGACGGTGGCGATGCCATCCTGCCTGTGCTGCTCCAGCTGCCTCTGCTCACCGTGACTCATCCCTGATGAGGGCAACTGCTTTGATGATACTGAATTAGTCACAGCCGGGGAGTCACAGCCACTGGCAACCTCAACCTACATTTCCTAACCTCACCGAGCTCCCAAGGAGCATTTCACCGTGCTCCTGACATTTACTGTCAGCCTTGAGCAGGCTGTTGGGCTCTTCCCTGGCATGACACTTTGCACAGGACCATCCCACCCAGGAGTGGAACACAAGCCCTGAGGGAGCTGGGGGTGCTCAGCCTGGAGAAAAGGAGACTCAGGTGTGCCCTCATCACTCTGCACAGCTCCTGAAAGGTGCCTGTGCTCAGCTGGGGCTGGGCTCTTTCTCCAGGAACTGACAGAACCAGAGGACACAGCCTCAAGCTGCACCAAGGCAAATATAGGCTGGATATTAGGAAAAAGTTTTTCACAGAGTGATAAAGTTCTGGAATGGCTGCCCAGGGAGGTGGTGGAGTCACCATCCCTGGGTGTGTCTAACAAAGCCTGGATGTGGCACTGGGTGCCAGGGCTTGGTTGAGGGGTTGGGGCTGGGTTGGACTCGATGATCTTTGAGGTCTCTTCCAACCTGGTCATTCTGTGATTCTGTGAATTGTGTGAGTAACTTGTTGACTCCCAAGGGAGGAGAGTTTCTGACTAACTCCCCCCTCACCCAGACCTCCCAAGAGATGCAAACAATAACTCTGAGCTGAACAGAAAATGCAGTCACACCCCAGAGCCCGGGACTGTTAAATTCTCTTCCAAGCACTCAACAAGCTGATGGCACTGCCAGATCCTGCTGATGGCACTGCCAGATCCTGCTGATGGCACTGCCAGATCCTGCCTGGTGACCATGCTGGCATGTGTCACTGCCAGCCAGGGGGGCTCTCACTGCACCCATCCCCTCCTGCTCCTGCATGAGTGCCTGTCAGGGACCCAAAAAGGGCTCATTTTCCTCCCTCTCCCAGCTAGAAAAGCCACTGCAAGGCCACTGGGAAGGACCCAGATTCACACCGAGGTGTGAGGCTGTCTCAGTGCTCTCCTTGAGCATTTTCCCTACTGTTATTTAGGAAGCTGGATGAGATTTTAAGGACTGGAACACTGATTTTTGATTAGAAATGGGAATGCAGGTAGGATGGGGGTTCTTCCTACAATTTGGTCCTGTGGTGATGTTTCCTTAGCACTGTTACATAATTTTGGCATGTTTGGAATATGAAATTATTAGAGCTAATCCATACTGCTGACATCCACGTTGAGGCAGACAGCTTTACTTTCCAGGCTCCTTCCAGTTTGGACACTGAATTAATAACAACAAATTACATTTTTTCAGCCATTTTTTTCTTCCAGACAATAACCCTAAAAAATGCTGATTACCCTGCTAGGGAAGGAGAGCAGGAAAACTCCACTGGCTGGCTTTGCAAACAAATGGTAGTCATAACATTATAGGGTGGTTTATTTTTTCAATCCTCTCCAGATATTGTAACATGAAGATGCTGTGGGAAAAATCAAACAGTTTATTTTAGATCAACCGAGTTTAGAGACATTTAATAAGAATGTACTAGTGGTTTAAACCCAGTTAAAAGTTTATTCAGCCATTTATTAGGCATGTGGTGAAGACGAGAGGGAGCAGGAGAGAGGTTAGGCTGAGTCAGCAGCTTTAGGTGATGTGCTGCCTAAGAGTCTCAATAAAAGTAATTTAAGAAGTGATTTCAGTAAAAGTAAAGTGATTTCAGAATATATATATAAATCTATAAATCCAACTTTTCCAGGCTTGGGGCAGGATTCACAGCCCTGAATCACCAAACCCCCCAGAGCTGTGGGGGCTGTTCAGGCATGGGCAGGGGTAGGACCTTGGTTCTGCTGCTGTTCCACAGCCATGGCAGAGAGGGAATGAGCCATTTGAAGGAAGCCAGCTAGACACTCAGTGCCAAACTCTCTTCTGCTGCTTTCCCCAGGTGAACATAGACTTCCAGACACGGGAGCTGACGAGAAGAAATGTGCAGGAGCCCTCCCTCTCTTGCTTTGACCAAGCTCAGGGGAAGGTGCACAGCCTGATGGAGAAAGACTCGTACCCCAGGTTCCTGAGATCCAAAATTTACACAGACCTGCTGTCTCAGACCCAGAGGAGGCTCAGCTAGGACAGCCATGGGGCCCTCAGAAACCACGTGCTTCCCACAACAGCCAAAACCCATGTTTAAATGTGAAACCTTCTTGATGTTAAAACCAGTGGGAATGGGAAAAGAGGGAGAAGGGGCAGAGGAAGCTTCCAGAGAGTGATCCAGGCATGGTATTAAGACTCCTTGACTATCTGTGCTTTTTTTTTGTTGTTAGCAGTAGCACCTTGCAGTCGTTCCCTCTGTCTAGCACAAACCCACAACGCTCTCGAGTCACGGGGTCACCTGTGGGCAATGCAGGTTCCCTTTAAAATGGCTGGGCTGGTTTGTGTGTAAATAACACCCTTCCATCCTTCCACACATCTCCCTGTCTCTCACCTCTCCCTTGTGCTCAGAAGGGCCCCAAGGGCAGTGCTGACACTTGTGAAGCAACATCCAGGCCACCTCTCACACTGCTGGGGTCTGGACCAGAGACTGAGGGGAGGGAGAGAGGAGACAAAGGCACAGGGTTCATCCCTTTCTTGGAGTGGAAACCATCAGCAAACTCAGCTCACCTCCCCATTTATTTTGCACACCTTATGGCTTGGCTGCCACCGTGTCACTGCCCCTTTTCCTTCAGGGATGGAGGCCCAGCGTATTCTCAGGAGCTGAGCCTTCCTCATGAGGAAGGTAATCCCAAAAGCTCTCACTAGGCCTGGGCAGGCAAGTTTTCTAATGTGAATGATTATTTTTCGTGGCTATTATTTATTTGTGTGGTAGTTCAGTCTCAGCCATCATTCAGGCTCTGTTGTGCTGGGCACTGGACCAAAGCCTAGCACAAAGGGGCTCCTGGCTGCCACAGGCTTGGTGGCTCCTCAGGAAGGACCTGTTGGGAGAGAGTGGAGAGAAGGAATGTCCCCTCTGGTCCTTGCTGAGGTGTAAGAAAAGCACAAGGCCCGTCTGCCACAGCAGATGGCATTTTTCATGGGGTACCTGGCCAGTGCAAATGTGAAAAATCCCATTTCTATTTTTGTTATTTCCCTTTTACGGACTGTTCCCACTCACTGAGTGTCCACTGTGGGTTCAGTGCCCTGCAAAGAGCTCCCCAAGACACAGACCCTGCTGCAGGGTGCTTGCCCCCAGTGGGACACAAAGCATGGAGTGAGCAGGATGGGTGTTGGGGTGTGCAGTGGGGTGTGAGGGGCTCTTTGGCCCTATTCCCATAGCCTGGATGGCCACTGCAGGAGAATTCTCTGTGCACATGTCGGGGGTGTAGCACCTCCTCTGTGCTGGGCAATAATTCCTTCCATCTGACGGCCCCATTTCCATGGCACTGCTGCTCCAGCTTGGCAGATTCTTGCAATATTTTTGAGGGGAGAAGCAGACAGCCTGTCTGTGGATTTGAGCCGGCAGACCAGAGGTCTCTTTTCTTAATTTAATGAAGGCCTGGAAAGTGACCCCATGGATCTTTCTCGTTTCTCAGTCATCCCCAGACCAGAGGCTGTAAACCTCTGCTCCAGCCAAGGGTGCTGGGTGGCTTTGATACATCAGAAAACTGCTGATATAGACTTTGTGTAATGTGGTGTAAATGAGGTAGAACGAATTCTACAGCCAAGAATAATGTTTTTGGAAGAAGATAAAAAAAAGTCTGGCTGGATATTAAAATCACTGTCCATTAATTAAGCAGGAAACAGCTTTTTGAGGCTTTTTGTAAGGATGATATGTAGGACAGTAGGACAAATAGGATCAAGACAGAGGTGGTAACCATGCTGGGTTTATCTTGGAGGTGTATTCCTATGGTCTCCAAGACACCGAAGTCTGAATACGTTGCAATTGCAAACTTTATGTTAGTAGGGAAACCTGCTTTTCAGTGCCTGGTTGGCCAGCAGCAGAATCCTCCAGGTCTTTGGAAGGCAAATCCCATCTCCAGTTAAATTTCCCTGAGGAATGGCCAGAAAGAGCAGCAGTGACCCAGCATTCCTGGCTGTCCCCTGCCCCTGCAAGGACACCTGAGGAGCTGGGGCTGGCCTGTGGTGACAGAGGTGACATTCTGGAGCCACACCAGGCTCAGTGACACAGCTCCTGGGACTGTTGAGGCCCCTCAGGGGGCACAAGAGACACAAAGCTCAGGGTCTGGACGTGGTAGTTTGTCACAAAATTTTTGCTGCTTGCTCGAAAGCAGGAGCAGTGAGGGACATCTGGAAAATGCTCCAGATTTGCCACGATTTCTCCAAGGGAGCCAGATCATGCAGGAGCTCAGTTTCCCAAAGCTTTATGGCAAGCAAGGCACAGTGAGACAGGTCTGGTGCACCTGTGCAATGTGGAACAGGAATCACAGGAATTACCTGTGGAAGGATTCAGAGGTGGAAGCAAAGGACACAGAGCCACGCATCCAGTGGCTGTCCTTGGTGCTGCCTGGGCTGTAGGAAGGTGTCTTGGTTTGAACAGACAGGTGTCTGCTAAGGAAGGCAGGAGCCTCCCTTGAAATGGAAAATGTAAACCCCCCCCTCTGAATTATTATAAATTTGAAATTAAAAGGCTCTCAGGCAAAGATATAGGAGTAGGAATAACAGTTCTTTATTAGGAAAAATAAAAACAGAAATGCATTAGTAAAAAAAAAAAAAAAGAAAAAAGAAANGCAGGAAGGACAAACCCAATCACACTGCAGTGACACACTCAGGGCTTGACCTGCAAGGGAGGATGGAAATCTTCCCTCTCTGGCTGTGCAGAGGCTGGGGGAACTCCCCTGTCCCAGAAACGTTGTCTGCCACCCCTAAGTAACACAGGGCAGACTGGGATCCCCCAGGGGCACAGGCTGCTTTTGCAGTTTCCTCTCCCATCTGGGTCATCAAAAACTGATGCCTTGGAGTGGCTTCCTAGAACAGAGGCTAGACCAGATTAAGAGGACAAAAACAGGTATTTATTGAAGGCCTTCAACAGGCACCCCTTGGGCAGTCAAAAGCCTACCCAAGGGGCTACACCCAAGATGGACAATGGTCATAAGTTTTTTCAGACAATTATAAATTTGGTCCATTTACATATCAGGGATTAATCCTCCAATTACAGCTTCAGGTAATGAAGTCATATTCCCCCGGTTTGCTCCTCCCCAGTTCACTTTTGCTTATCCTTTTTGGGGCCTGAGGCTGTAAAGTGTCTTTGGATCACAGGCCCAGAGGGATTGTTTTGTCTGACCAAAATGTGAAGAGAATTAACTTCACTTTATATGGAGTTTAAAGCTATGCACTAATACAGTGTAGGATTTGAAAAATACAAAAGCTAAAATCTCAAGGCATCAGCCTGTGGTCCCAGTTTTACTCCCTGCTGCCAAAGAGCAGCTCAGCTTCCCAGCACTGCGGCATCAAACAAATGCTGCAGGTGGTGAAGGGAGGCCACCTTGTCTGGCCCTGCCTTCCTCCTTTCCACCTTCCTCTTGCCTGTATGCAAAAAGCATCGCAGAGCTGCCCAGCAGAAGGAGGCTGAAGCAGTCACTGCTTTTATAGAGAAGGGAGAAAGCCAGGACAACTCTCCAGACAGGCCTTCTGAGTGGGCTTGGGTGCTGCTGACCTCTAGTGCCAGCTGAGGCACCCCAGACAAGGCTCTGCAGCACCTTGGGGAGGGTCACAGAGACAGCCAGGCCAGGGGACACAGCAGGAACCAGAGGCTTGTGTCCAGGAATGTGAGTGGGGACAGTCCCCAGGCTCCCCTGGTGTCCAGAGTGTGACTCCCTGGTCCTGTCCAGAGTGTAACTCCATCTCTGCACGAGATCCTCCAGCAGCGTTGGTGCTGGAAGTCCTTTCATTTCACATCAGAACTCATGGGAAAACGTCAAAGTGGCCAACACTCTGCAAATCCAAGCTCTCTTCTCTCCCCATCCACCTGGGGAATTGCTTGGAGCAGGGCACACCGGGAGATGTCATTGCTGCAGTGGTGACAGGAGCTGGAATCAGGCTGGCTGATGTAGGAGAAGTGTTTTCCCCAGTAAACTGGGCCCCAGTAAATTGTTCCCTCCACTGGGAACAGCATCCTAGAACACAGAGTGGAGCAAAAGTATTGTCTGAGGCGTTTGAGCTTACCACTCATTATTTTTGTTGCTGCTCTTGCAGTTTATCTCTCTGGAAGGAAAGCAGACTAGTTATTTAAAGTAAAATTCTATTTTTCTTAAACAAGAAAATGGCACCAGCTGCTTCTTTTATGACAAATGTTGTTCTGATTTGAATCAAAATAAGCAGCTTGTAGCTCTACCCCTTAAACCAGGGGCTGATCAAGGAAATCATGACTGAGCCAAAGCTTTGGAAAGAGCTGAGTGGTGACTAATTCCCACCAAGGACAAATATCCTATCCTTGATTCATCTCTTCCTGGTGTGAAAGGGATACTCACAACCTACAAACCCATTTCCCCTCTCCACAAGCACACACCTCCAAAATTTTCCTCCTGTTTGGAGCAGTGTTAAAATGTGCCATCACATGAAGAGAGGGGGAAAAAACTGGTTCACTCAGTTCTTTTTATTCTGTTTGCTGACCCATACCCAGTCAGCTCCCAGGTAGATTGATGGCAGAAGGCAAAAAGAGTTTACAAATTTCCTTTTCTATGAGCTTCAGGTGGTGTTAACTCCAGGGTCAGATGCAGAACTCTAATCTGTCTAAAGTTTCTCCTGCTTTGGTCCATCAGCCAGGCTTGGGACGATTTCCACCACTTTGAGTGGACTCATTAATGCACCGAGGGGTCCCTGCTGTCCATGCTGGGGAGGTGTGAAGGGCAAAGGGGAGAGGGAAATTGCTGTGTGTGTCTGGGGGTGTGGGTGGATGAGAGTGCATGTGACTTCATCTGTATCTTATTTAGTGTCCTCTACTACAGAAGCTTTTCTGAGACATAGATGTGCATGTTAAAATAGGAGAATTAGGCACAAATGACATAAACTGAGATCTTTAGCCAGTGTTGTGTTTGCCTCGTGTGTAAGTCCAAGTAGTAGTAAGAGATGTAAAACTCTGCTAGGTTTCCAGTTACCCCTAAGAGCACATGTATCAAACTGAACTGAATGTTCACTGATAGACACAAAACCAAAATGTTTACAGCATTCAGAGCAATAGCAAAGCATACCTCATGCCAGTCCTGAGTGCCTCTCACCTGTCAGTGCAAGCTCTCCCCTCCCTGGGGGCCTCTGGCTTCTCCCTCCAAACTCCTCTCTCCTTCTCTGTCCTGTCCTGGCTGCCTTCCCTCCTCCCCCTCAAAGCACTACAAACCTTCCCGTCCACCAGCTCTGTTTGTCCTCATCTGTCTGAGCCTGGGACTCCCCTAACCTCCCCCTGCCTGCCTCTCCTCCATCCCCATCCATCTCTCCTCTCTTCTTTGCCTTTCCCTTCCCCAGGCACTCGTCTCTGGTCATGCCATCTCCCTCCTACACGCCTCCTACTGCCACTGTAAAGCTCCTAGGAGCTCTTCCTTGCCCATTATATAAGAACAAAACGTTTCACATCATTTCTGCATTATATTTCATCCCTGGGGCTGCTGCAGTTGTCTCCTTCCTTGGTGCTGTGCTCTCTCTAGCATCGTAGCATTATATCCCAGAACTGGAATTAAAGTTCATTTTGCTGCTAGACCAGAATGCTTCTGTCTGCTACGCACCCCTTGGGCTTTGCAGAGGCTCATCTTGTCCCCAAGTCTTTTGTCTTCCTTCTTTTTCTCCTTCTTCCATGCAGGCTGCACGTGCAGTGCTTGTGGCGGGGCTGGCTGGGGTAAAGGGTGTCCGTGCTGGGGTCACTCACAGCTGGGCACCCCCGTGGCTCTCTGGTTTATAAAAGTAGTCTCAATAAAGGTGTGTGGGTTGCATTTGCTCAGCAAAGTCAGTCATTGTGCTCTGTGCCTCCTCCTGGCTTTACAGGAGGACGTGTGTCTAATCTGAGACTGCGGTGAACTCAGCGGGAGTTCAGGGAGCTGAGGCCGTGGGAGGGAGGCGGCAGAGGGGGATGAGCTTGTTACCAAAAACATCCAACATTCCTGGCAAAAAGGCACAGGAGAAAAGGCAGTGCCTGCTTCTGGAGGGACCAGGGAGCTCTGGGGACCAGCTGTGCTGTGAATTGTTTGTCTCAAGCAGCCCCACACCTCCCAGTTTGCCTCATGTGCTGCGTGCCCCAGGCTGGCTCTAAAACATGATGGATGAGGAGCTGCTCAGCTTTGCATCTCCAGTGTAGGTAACAGCGTTATCCCGAGAGAAATGTCTTCATGTTGCTCTATCAGTGCCTGCAGCCACCAGCTGAAAAGCAGTGAGGGGAAGGAGGCACCTTCTGCTGTGTTTACTCCTGCAGACCTCTGTAGGACTCCTGGCAACGAAGAGAGCAGGGTACGAGCACACCCTGGGGTAGGTCCCCCTTCCTTAAGAGCCACGACTGAAGATCTCATCTTCTCATAACCTCTCCCCTCAACTCCTCTGTGAGTTACCCAAATCAGAGCTCAGATTTGTCCTTAAGCTCCTTGGCACCTCCACCTTGGTGGGATGGCAGTGTCCCTTTGAGGACCTGACTACAAACCCACACACCCAGCAAGGCTGCTTGAAATAACAAAGATATCTGGTTCCTCTGCAAATCACCTCGTGGGTGGCTCAGAAGAGACTGAGGATGGCTCTGCTGCATGCAGTGAACTCAGAAGCGAGCCACCAGGCAGAAAGAACAGCTCAAAAGTGCTTCCCTGGGCAACACTTTTATTTCCAGGAGATCCTGCTGCTGCAGCTGCCACCCCTGTGGTGCCCAGGTGCTGCTGGTGTTGGGGCAGGCCACGCAGGCTGTTCAGTCTGATCCCTTCCTGCTCAAGGAAAGGCATGGACTCGGCTCCCTGGGTTCCCCCTGCATTAGCTGCTTGTTTGCTAAGCTCCCCTTCTTCCCTGGGAGGCTGGAGAAGCTCCTGAGCCACGCCACAAATCCCCCACCGAGCTGTGTCACCACGCTGTGCAGTGTTACACCTGTGCTGTATAGACACCCTGAGGATGTAATAAACAGCCTGAGACTATTTGTTCTCTGCCTGAGTGTCTGAAAAGCTGCAATCCTGGGCACGGAGGGGTGTCTCCCAGCCAAACTGCTGAGGAGGAAGAGGAGGGGAGAAGCTGTTTCTCCTCAGCCTCTGATGCAGACATGCTGGATGGGACAGCAGACTGGGGATGGGTTGGCTCCAAGCTATCGATGGCTCAGCTGGAGCAATTTAGAACTAGGCTCCCCAGAGGTCCAGTGTGGGGAGATGAGTCCCAAATGAGTCAGTAGGACCTGCTAGGAAGGAAAATGCCAAGAGCCTTCCAGCAACACATTGCTGTCCTTCTCTGAGTACACCTCCCTGCTGCTGCTCATGATGGACCCCCTGCCCCAAATCCCAACACCATCATGGCCAGAGGTGGAAACAAGTTCTGAGCCTGCTCCCTGCACCAGGAGCAGTGGTGGGGGACACAAAAGCTCCTGGGAAAGGGAGCAGTGTGGATGGATCGAGCTCAATGAGGTCACGAAGAGAAAACAGCAAATGAAGACCCTTCTCCAGACCATAAAAAGCCACCCTGTGCTCCAGCAGGCAGCTCACACCTGGGCCTCAGCTTGCTCCATGCTGGTGGGATAAACCAGGGAGGGATGAGCAGGAGAGTCCCCAGCCAGTCATGGGCCAGTCTGGGGAGTCTGGAGGGGGCTGGGATTGCTGGGGATGGGTCAGGCAGCAGCTGAGGGCAATCCTGGGTAGCAAGGGGGGAAGAGGAGGCATTAGCAGGGGCAGGGAGCAGGGCACTTGAGGCAAGGTTAGGTGTTAGTGGGAAATTGCATGGTGAGAGATTGTCTTGGTTTGAACAGACAGGTGTCTGCTAAGGAAGGCAGGAGCCTCCCTTGAAATGGAAAATGTAAACCCCCTCCCTCCAAATCATTATAATTTTGAAATTAAGGGGCTCTCAGGCAAAGATCTGGGAATAGGAATAACAGCTCTTTAATGGGAAAAATTAAAAATAGAAATGCATTAGTACAAAAAAAACCACTGCCAGAGTCAGAACATGCCCTGACCCCCTGTGGGTCAGGGTGGTGGCACAGTCCCATTCCATGGTGGCTCAGACCTCCTGCAGTGCCAGCTGTGGTTCTGCTGGAGCAGGGATCCTGGACAAGGGGGGAGTTTTCCTCTGAAGCTCCAGAGGTGCTTCAGAGGGAATGCAGGGCAGAAGAAAGCTGCTCCTCTGGGAATGCAGGGCAGAAGAAAGCTGCTCCTCTGGGAATGCAGTGGGCAAAGGCTGCTGTGGTGTTCCAGGGGCAGATTGTATCCAGGTAGGAATGCTTGGCTCCTCCCCTGGGCAGAGCATCTCCCCATGGGATGATGGAATTTTATCAGCCATGCAGGGACACTCACTGGCCATGAAGAGAAGATAATTAATAATTAATGTCCCATGAACAGAAGGTATCTCCTGGAGGGAGGATTGGTTGTGGAAGAGATAAAGAAAACTGCCCAATGAACAGCAGAGAACTGCCCCACCTCTGACAGATGGCAAATAGAACACACACCCCCAGCCATATCTTACAACCCAGGACAGAGATTTACTGCAGGAACCATGTGGGGCTTCAGTGAGGAAGGGCTGAGCATCTCCTGAGCAGGTCTGGCCAGCAGGCAGAGCAGTGACCTGGATCTCACCTGGCCCTGGGCACACTGAGGGCTCTTGCCTTGCCTGGTGCACATCCCCCTCTCCCTGCCGAAGGTGAGTGTTTGTTCTGTGGTCTGCACACACGTGTTGCACTTAAAAACCAAAAATTTGGCTTGTTTTCCTCTGGAAATGGGTCTAGTGGAATTTATCAGTCCCTCTGGCTTCTTTCTATCCCCCTTATTTTTGCCCTAAATCCCTTCTTCTGCTGTTTTTCTTTTTTTTTTTTCCATCTGCTGCTTCTTCCCTCAGCCTGTTGCCAAGCCAAACCCATTTGAATGCATCCAAGGAAGGATCTGCCATTAGTGCTCTGTCTCTCCTCGTAGTTAGGATATATTTAGCCATCATCTTTTAGCTTTTTTCCTGCTGTTCAGTGGCTTTAAAAAGCAGGTGCCTGGAACGGAAAGAGAAGATTAGAAGTACCTGCTGTCAGCTACCTCTCCCTGTGCAGCTGTGCAAAGCAAGCACGTGGGCAGAGTGGGTAACAGCTGCCCCTTGAAAACCTCATTTGTAATTCTAATTATTCTTTTTTATTATTATTGTTATTATTATTCCAATAATCTCTTTCTGCCCTGCCACAAATTTCCAGAGCAGCTTTTTCCTCCCGTGCCTCATGTGAATGTGGAGTGTTGGGAATCCATCAAACTCCCCGTGGTGAGGGTGAGGATCCTTCATGGGATATCCTGGATGGGCTGGGCAGGCACAGATGGAGCCAGGCTCACCTGCAGCCACATGGATATGGTGTCCCACAGCCACCCCTGACTGTCCCTGTGCCCATGGCCGAGACTCAGCTGCAATGTGGCTACTCAGGGGCCACTTGCAAATGCTTGGCTGCTGTCTCAGCCTTGGCAGCTTCCCTGCTCCTCCCTGGCACCATCATAGAATTTCTCAGGTTGGGAAAGACCTCTAAGATCATCAGGTCTAAGCCAAGCCCACCAGCAAACGCTGTCCCCATCACCACACTCCTGCCTGCACAGCACCAGCCTCCATCCCATCCCCATCTCTGTGGCTTACTTCCCTCCTTGGACACATCCAGAGCTCATCAACAGCTTGCAGGTGGAGGAAGGGGCTATGCAACATGAGCAGGGCCTTTAAACCTCCCATTTCTGCTCCTTTGCAGTCAGAACCTCCCTGGTTTCATGGCAGGAGTGCCCTCAGGTATGGCCATCCCTGATTGCCACCTCTGTGGTTCCCCTCTGGTTTAGGAGAAATGGGGGACAAACTCCTTGGGGAGCCTGCCTGCAGTGAGACCCCAACAGCACAGCTCAGCCTGGCTCTTCCCCTCTCCATCTTCCCGCCTCCCCTTCCCAATCTCTTTGGGTGTCTTCCCCTTTATTCCACTCAAACAGTACAAAACCACAAAAACACCCCTGCCAGACACTCTCCTTAGAGCTTGGCTGAGCCCCCCTCTTGCTTGGGGGGGGCACATTGGGGCACATACACAAGGCCACTTTGCACCCTGTCACCAACCCTTGTTTTCCCATTCCCCACCCCATTTCTGCGGCTGAAAACTTTGGTTTTATGTTTTCTAAAGTTGCTGGCATTTTGCAAACACTAACCCAGAAACACCAGCAGCGATGCCTGAGGCTGGTGGGTGTGTGTGTCTTGCTGCTGGGGGTGAAGCCAGCCGGTGGCTGTACCCCCCAAATTCTGCCAAAGGATGGCTGTGGGTGCCTTCTCAGCCCAGCCAACCTCCCAACCCTGTCACCAAACCCTTGTTTTCCCATTCCCCACCTCATTTCTGTAGTTTGGGACCNCCCAGGTGTGCGGGGGCCGCTGGAAGGAGCCGCGGGCGCTGCACGAGGCCGTGCTGGGGGTGCAGCTCCGCGAGAGCCAGGCCCAGGTGGAGCTGAGAGCGCTGAGACAGCGGGTGCTGCACCTGGAGACACAGGTGAGCAACTGGGACNTCCAAACCTGGACCTTCCTGCCAGGACCTTCCTGGGGGAGATGAAACCCAGCCCTATGGATGGGAGGCGGATTGGTGCTGGCAGAGCTGTGGCACGGCTCTGGGAAGGGAGCCTGGCCCCAGGCGTTGCGACACAGATGAGTTTTTTGTATTCCAAAACAAGGGCTGATAATGGAGGGCACGGGGCCGGAGCCGCGGGAGGCTGCTAAGCTAAATGAGACAGGAAGCACGTAATTAAATTAGATACAGAGCAGCATGAAGACATCTGAGTACACACACGGGGCTGGGCTGAGAGGCTATTGCATAACCCTGGGAAGAGCTGTGCAGTATGAAATATCTCACCTAGAGCAGCCCATGCTGGCCAGCTGCCTGTCCTTGAGCAGCCCCATCAGAGGGGAGAGGCAGAAAAGCTGCTCCAGGGAGCAGAGGGGTCAGCTGCTGGCTGTGGCACAGTGGGCACAGGGTCTGCCCCAGCCTTGGTAAGGAGGACTTTGCTGGAACAGCCCAATCCTGCTCCTGTGCCTGTGCTCAGACCTGCACACGTGGATCTGGCACTGCCCTGAGTCCCAGAGCCAGCTCTGCAGCAAACACCTTTGTTTCTTTTCTGGCTGAGCTGCTGTGGTCCCCAAAAAGACACAGCCTTTGACTGACCCCTTCCCTTCCCTAAGGGCTCTCTCTCTCACCATGGGCAGCTCCACCCCTCTGCTTTGCTGTCAGCTTGGCCTCACCTGAGCCCAGAGCTTCAAAAGTGCCACAGGGGACAAGATAAAGCCACACACACATGCTTGTCCAATGCATTTTATTTCTCTGGGGAAAAGCAGCAGGGAGACAGGGCCTGAAGCAAAGAGGGGGGCTCAGCAGGCTGCAGTCTCAAGGCAGAGATGTGCAGAGTTTCTCTGCTTTGGCTCACAGCCCCCAGGCTCCTCACCAGTTGCAGTTGCTGCCATCCCAGCTGTGTTTGCCATAGTTACATTTGCTCCAAGCAGCACGTGGTTCCCAGCACAGTGGCTGTGCCAGGCTCCATGGAGTTGCAGCCAGAAATCATCTGTCCCATGTGCCTGTGACACGTGTCCAGGCTCCTGGAGGTTTTCCTCTCGGCATGACCTGCTCAGACCATGCCTCAAACACCAGGGACAGTTACCAGAGCATCCTGTGACTCTGCAGATATGCAGCTGGGAGGATGGGCTGCAGCTCTAGAGAGGAAAGGGACAGAGGTGAACATTTCCCAGCATTTGTGTGGAAAACCAGGGAGGAGATGGAGATGTAGGGGATGAGGAGAAGGGGCATTGCCACCCTCAACCCTCTGGTCACCTGCTGCAGCTGGGAGGTGAGTGCCAAGCTGCTTTGGCACGATCCCCAGATCTCCTTTCCAACGCTGAGCATTCAGTGACTCAGTGGAACAGCTGAGTGTGGGTGCCAGGAGCCTGTGCCCACCCCCACGTGCCACTGCTGCTGTGACACCAGTGCTCCCAGCGTGGTGCTGAACTGGGGTGGAGCTCCAGGCTGGTGTGACACTTCCAAAACTGATGCCAAGCACTGTCCAGGCTGTGGGTGTGCACAGACATCCTGTGGGTGTGTACAGACCTTCTCAGCAGCTGTACAGGCAAAGGCAACCTTTCAGCCCTCTCTCCTTTACTCTTCCATTTCTTCCCTGGAATCCACAGCAAGGATCACAGCTCTAATCTTGGTTTTAAGGCACAGAGAAGAAGACATGGATAAGAGCTTGGTGTAGCTCCAGCCATTTATCTGTAGCTGAATATCTGCTAACCAAGAAGGCAACTTGATTGTTTGAGTGAAAATCCCCAGAGCCATCAGGAAAGAGGCTGCTCTTACATGAGGAGCTCAAAGTGAGTGTTCAGTCATTAGTCCTGATGCATCCTTCCTGTCTGTCCATGAGCAAGACCATTCTGGGGCTTCTTGTAAGTGATGAGAGAAAGACAGGACTCTCCTTTACTGCTCAGTGGGGCTGAGGTGCCTCATTCTCCTCCCAGTGTCTCCCACCCAGATATCCTCATGCTCGTGCTCCCAAAGGCAGCTTGACAGGAGCCTTTCTCCCTGGCCTAGGGCCCAGATGGCTTCGTGCTGCCACTCTCCTGGCACAGTTCATCTCTCCTGGGAAAGATCCTCTGGCAAAGGGAACGATGCTCTGGCAGTGTGCTGTGTGTGATGAATGCAGGCAGCAAGGGTAGGAGACAACCCGAGCTCTGGAAAAACGTCTGAGCTGGGAATAGCAAGGAGGAAGGGAGAGGATGAGGAGTGGAAGTGGCAGCTGTGGCCTTGTGCTTGGCTGGCCATGAGCAGGGGGGTTTAAGGTCCCTTCCAGAGCTGCTGAGCTGGGGAATTGCAGGGAGGGCAGCTCTGGGATCTTGTGTGAGCCTGACTTCACCACAGGGCCTGTTGGTTCTCATGGACCTCTGGTTCTTGTAGCTCCAGACCCTGGGGTTTGCTGGTGTGCACTGGTTTAACCCTTTCTCTTCATATTTCTCTTTTGCTGGCTCAGTCCTCCCTCTCCAGTTTCCAACCTCTCCCTGGCTTTTAACCTCCTTTCAGTTTCCAGGCTTCATCAGGATCCTCCATTATCAGATGCTTTCCCAGATTTTGGCTCCTTTGATGTGCATCCCTTCCCTTCCCTCCTCTCACCACACACCCAGCAGGGAATTTGTGATAAAGAAATGCAACTTCAGCCAGCACATGGAGCCGGACACTCTCCTTATATATTCCAGCTGTGAACTGGCAGTGCCATTGAGGGGGAAGTGGAACCATGAAGCCCTCCTGCTCCATCTGCATCCCCCCAGGAAGCACAAACCCTGCTGACCCTGCTGGGGCTGCCACCCCCTGCTTTAACCACTGGGGCAGAGCGGGAAGTGCGGGGAGCTTTGGAAGCCCTGGGGCAGCGGGATGGAGCGGCGGGATGGAGCGGCAGGATGGAGCTGACGGCTCTCGGCGAGGGCTGCAGCGTCTGTCCTGTCCCTCGCTCTCCCACCCGCCGGCGGTTCATCAGCAGGCTCCACACGTCGCTGGAAACGAGCCTGTTTTTTCCTGTTCCCGAGGAAGCGGCTATGACTGTGATGCTCAAGGACGAGCCTGGGCCTCCCACTCCCCCCTCCCTTAGCAGCACACACAAACTTACCTAAGCTCTCATCTTCAGGGGCGCTGCCTGAGCAGCTTTTGGTTGGCTGGAGGCTGGAGTGATGCCGGGTCCCCCTCCCCGCTCTCCCGCCTCCCGGCCGATATAAAGCGCGGCTCCGCGCCGCTGCCGCAGCCGCCAGCCCGGGACCGCGGGGCCGGAGGTGCCGCAGCCGCCTGTCGCACCCCCTGGCACCCCCGGGAGGAGCCGATGAGTTGCTGGATGCCTGGGTGCCCAGCTCTCAGCATGTGCCGGGGCTTAGCCGCGCTCCCCATCACTTGCCTGGAAAGGTAAGGCGCTTCTGGGAGGCAGAGGGGTCGCACCCGGACCGGCCTCTGCTGCTGCCGATGTGATGGTGGGGTAGAAAGCGGGCTGCACAAAACACGCGGCCAAGTCATTCCTTGTGGCCGCATCCCTTCTGCTCCCCGGGAGGGGAACGCGGAGGTGAAACAAGCGGAGAGAGAGAGAGAGACAGAGAGAGGAGGCTGGACAGGGCTGTACAAACACACCAGGGCTTTCTGGCTCTGCCTCTGCACAACTTGCTCCGAGCTGACAGCAGCAGGAGTGTTTTTGTCACCACGGCCGAACTGTTAAGTGACATGTTGCTCCTCCTGCCGAGCCCCACGCTGCCGGCTTGACATTTAAACCCTGATTTTTGTATGGGCGCCTTGGGACGCCTGAACGAGCCGCGGGCACGCAAATAGCAGCTGGGCCACACGCTGCCTCGGGGACACCCTGGGGACAGACAGGAGCCGCTTCTCCTGCCCTGCTGCCGCAGACACTTCCCGGCAGGGAGCTGCCTGCTCCGTGCCTTCGCCGCGGAGCCGCGGGGACAGGCAGGAGCATCCCAGTCTCTGGCACAGGAGCATCCCAGCCTCTGGCACAGGAGCATCCCAGCCTCTGGCACAGGAGCATCCCAGCCCTAGCACAGGAGCATCAGTGCTGCCGCTGCCTCCTAAAGCCATGGGGTAGGTGGATGGCGCTGCCCTCTCCACAGCCTGGTGACAGGCTCCTGGGAGCCCAGGGCCACCCCAAAAATCAGAGCAGGGGAGCAGCAGCGTGGCAGACAGCAGGGAGATGCTCCCGCTGTGCCGAGAGGAAGGAAATCGCTGTGTTTTTCCAGCGGAGCGCTGGCGGGAGAGTGGGATGGGAAAAGGAACCAGGATAGCTCCGGGGAGCTGGGGGGCTCCAGCTGGGCACTCAACAGCTTTTACCTGCCCCAGAGGAAAGAGCTCGTCGTGCTTTATTTTCCATGTGTCTCTGCCTGGGAAGCGAGCAGGAGAAAACGGTCCCCCAGGCTTAATGCGCGGTTGCCAGGGAGCAGGAAAAGCAAGTGGGGAGCATTTATTTCACACACCAGAGAGCCAAGAAGTGGCTGAAGCAGGGGAGCGAGGGCTGTCCCCCCGAGCCCGCGGGGTGCAGCCCCTGCCAGCGGCGGGGGTGGGGGCGGCAGACTGATGGTGCAGAGATCCCATCTCACCCCTCCCTCCCTTCCAGAGCCAAGGATCTGAAGACCCGCTTGGGCATCCTGCTTCACAAACCCGAGCTGGGACACAAGAGTGGGAGCTCCAGCAAGCTGCAGCTGGGCTCGAGGCGCAGGTAAGCCAAGCCCAGCTCTGCCCCAGGTCCAGCCCGGCCCAAGCCCCCACGGAGCAGCCTTTCCCGAGGGATGCTGCAGCCCATCTGCGCAGCACAGAGCACAGCTCCCCCCTCCACGTAGTCCCACCCAGGCGGGCCGGGAAGGCGGATCACTCCCCTGCTCCAGCGGCTATAAAATCCGCCAGGGGAACGGATGCTCTGGCATTAGGCACAGAGAGCAGGGCCTTGGCGAGAGGCAGGGAACCCGCAGGGCTCCTGCACTTCCTGGTGTCTCACACCAGTGGCTGGGATCCCCGGGGAATGCAGGCAGCATTCAACACAGGACGCTAAATATTGCTGCTGAGGGCAGGGGGTCTTCTGCAGAGGAGGGTCTGCTGGGCCAGCAGAAAAGGGCTTTTCTGAGCATCCCCTAAAGAACCTCCTGGCCAGCAGCATGGAGAGGAGGTCGGGTGAACCATCAGGGAAGGTGAAAGAAAGGGAGGAGAGAGGAAAGAGAGCCCACAGGTAATGGATATTGGCCCCTGGCTTTGGTTTCCTGCTGAATGCCGCTGTCTCCTGTTGATGGAGATGCTCAACAGAAGTGCTCCCGTTCCTCACCACCGGACAGAGAACCTCACATCCTTTTTGTCTTTTCCAGAGACTCCTCCCAAGAGGTGCTGGAATGGAGGGAGTCCTTTGACCAGCTCCTCAAGAGCAAAAGTGAGTAGCATGTTTTCTTCTCTTGGTGAGAGCGTGTAAGACAAATGTACTCATAGTGAGCTGTATGACTGGAGTCAGTGTATGGTGAAATCTCGCCTCCTCCTCAAATGAGGTGTTTTAGGACTTAGAAAGAGGTCCCTTTCCTGCCCAGATCTGAGGCACAGGGCTCATTGCCTGCCCCATGAAGCTGTACCCTTTCCTGCTGGCTGGATTTTTTTGGGGGGCAGAAGTGTTGTCTTGCTGCTGCCTTGGGACAGGAGCACTGTCACGGGCATCCCCTGAGGAGCAGCCCGCTGGGGGAACGTCATGGTATTCCTGAAGCACCCCTTTCTCCACACTGGGGAGAAGGCAGTCTGCTCTCCGTGTCTGGTGGAAACAGCCATGCAGCCACCTCCCCTCAGGCTCAACTGCATTGCTGCCCTCTGTCTGTCTGTCCTGTGCCCCCGGGGATGGCTCTTCCACAGGGAGCAGGAATTCAGGTGTTTGACTGAACAACCTTGCCCTTTTCCTACTCTGGTATCAGCTGTGTGTCTGTGATGCACAGGGCTCCTGTGAGATGCTGTCTCCCGCTCCCTATGCAGGCATCTCCTCCAGATCCAGAGATAGGACCTCTTTTTTAGTCCCACACATCATCCCCTCCTTACACTGGCCTCTGCACAACGGCAGTCTCCAAAAACAGTTTTTACAATTATAGAGATGATAATTCAAATTATAATGAGAGCCAAAACGAGATTGCTGACTATAACAAGCCAAGACTTTGTAATTATCTATTTACCTTTAAAAAAAGATTATCTTGATTGAGCTTTGCAAAATTCGAATGGCAGAAGCACCAAATTTTAATCCAAAAGTAGTTGTCTACCTTAAAAGCTCTTCCCCAGCCACCCAAAGTCCTTCCACAGTGCTAGTCTGGGGCCAACTGTATTTTTTTCGTCTCCCTCACGTGCTGTGATGGCTAATGAGCATCTCTAGCTTTGTAACTTAATCCACCCTCCCAGCACAGCTTTGAAATCCTTGCTGCAATTACTCTCCCATCCTCAGCATCTCATTCCCCCCAGATGTGGGCTGAGAAATCAAAATCAAGGCACAGCTGCTCGGCTCCTGCAGCGTTCCGATGCGTCAGCGCGCTTCTCCTTAGGTAGAATTAGCTCTTTTCCGAAGCTGTAAAGAAAATACTCTGAAGCCTCATTACAGAAAGGTCAGATAAATAAAACCAGAGGATTACTTGTCTGTGGGAAAGGATTTTATTGGAGTCTAGAGGCCAATTAGCGGTGTCTCAGAGGGTGGAATTTGCCCGGAAGGAAAGGAAATCTGTGGATGTCACGGTCTGAGCTCCCAGGGCAACGCTCGCCAGGCGGTGTCTGTTGCTGGTCCTCTTCCTCCCTGCCTCCTTTCCCATTAACTGCTCTTCTCTCCCCTCCATAGGTGGGGTAAATGCATTCCACACCTTCCTAAAGACTGAATTCAGCGAGGAGAACCTCGACTTCTGGCTGGCATGTGAGGACTTCAAAAAGACCCGGTCGAAAACCAAGCTGGCCTCCAAAGCCAACAGGATCTTCGAGGAGTTTGTCCAAAGTGAGGCACCCAGGGAGGTGAGACCATTTTCTGTCACATCAAATAGGTTGGGAAAGGATACAGTATCCTGGTGGGTTTTATGAAAGTGCTGTTGGATCAGTGGGAAGGTGTGCTCTTGTTCATGAGAGCTTTAATTTCTAACACCATGTGGTCCATCACATAATGTTGGAACAGAAACTGGGTCTAACCGTGAAGTGTAGCAGGCACAGGGCATGCAAGGCCTCCCTGGTAGTCAGTTGTCTAAGATAAGAAATGCCTAGTCATGATGACTGGACCAAAAGAAGCTCCTCTTCCGCCCTCAGACCCTTGTTATCTCTCTGTAAGATGATAGGTCACTTTTGCCTCGACCCTTACTATTGAAGTGTTTCCCAAAACTCCTGTACCCTATATGAACCCCTACTTCTGCCCAGTTCGAGAGAAGAGCTGTCACTGAGACCCTTTGCAGAAGCTGCCAATAAAGACATTTCTGTGGAACCTCACACAGCCTTCTACTCTCTCTCCCTGTGTCTGCCAAAGGCACTCAGCAAGCCAAGAGCTGAAAATCACTAATGAGCTGAGAATCACTAAAGAGCTGATCTCACTTAAGAGCTGAGCTTGCTAAGGTTGCCTGTGGCTCTGGAGCCTGCCTGAGGGGCCCAGACAGATTGTGCTTAACTGGACTTCACTGTCTGGGACACCGACGGCAGCCGGGGTTGGGGAGACCCTGAAAACCCCGGAGCTGCGTTAGTGAAGGGATAGAAAGGTTTGTGAGTGTTATAGATGGATAATGAGATGATTGGCTCTCGCAGTTAAAAGATAACTATTGTGTGAATATTAAGAAAAGCTTTAGTGATGTATAGTTATGTTGTAGTTGAGATGTCCTCTGTTCTCCCCATGGTTTCCTTTCCCCGCCCCGTACTGTGACCATCAGACAGCCGGGGTTGTCTAGCACAGGTAGAAGAAGGTGTGCACATGTGTCCCTTACCTGGGGCAGTTGGGAATGGGAAAGCTTGTTGCTTAGGGGGTGCAGCATGGTAACACTTTACCTCCAATCAAGTTGCAAGAAAGCAGTTTCCACCGATAAATGGCAAAGAAGAGCTGACTGACAGACTTTAGGAGGTGCCAGGGCTGGCTGATGCAACCCCCAGGGGTATAAAAGACTGAACATCCATCTTGAAGATGAACTGGCCACGTGGTATGCACAAGGAACAGTTCCCAGCGCTGCAAATTTTTCCTTATGTAGTCCTTTGTTGTATTTTTGTTAAGGTTTAATAAGCCTTTTAAATTTTCAAAGTGAGCAGTTGTCTCTCACAGTGAGCATCTTCACCTTCATCTGAAGACACATTAAAACCAGGTTTTGTCCTCACATAGTAGAGGAACTAACATTTGTGGGCGCTGCTGCCTTGCAGGTGAACATTGACCATGAAACCAGGGAGATCACCCGCAAGAACCTCTCGGGGGCCACCTCCGCCTGCTTCAACGAGGCGCAGGCCAAGACGCGCACGCTGATGGAGAAGGACTCCTACCCGCGCTTCCTGAAATCCGCCTCCTACCAGGACATGAGCAGGCAGGCCGCCAGCCGCGGCACCAGCAAGCGCTCGCACACCTGACCCGAGCCGCGAGGCGCGGCCGGGGGACGAGCCAGGGGCCCAGGCACAGGGTGGGACGCGGATTGCGAGGGCTGAGGCCTGTGTGGCGGGGTTCCGGCTGAAGTTGTGGAATTTTAGCAGGATCCCCAGCACCCTGAGCGCTTCAGGACACACATTCCTCCCTCCCCGGGGGTGGGAGCCCGGAGCCTCCCCTCGCAGCTCGGCCGGAGATCTTTGCCACTGCGGACGCAGAAAGAATTCGGGTTTGAGCTGCGAGTGCAGCTCAAACTCAGCTCATTCAGAGATGGGATTCCCCTGAGCACCCACAACAGAAGAGTTCCCACCTGCTGCAGGGCCAGCACAGGACCTGCCACTCCCGCTCGAAGGGAATGGCCAGGATAAAAGCCCCAAGACTACGTGACAATTTCAGCTGGAGGAATCCTGCTTCTGCCTTCTCCTGATCCCAAGATCCTCCAGCTGTGTCCTATGCATGCTCTGCATCGAAGCTTTCCACCTCCTTCCAGTGCAGTGACCTTTTTATCCCTCGCTTGAGCTCCACGACCTTCAGATTGCACCTAATCTTAGGTCACATGCGTGACGTTTTATCTCTGTTATTGTTATTTATTTCATTATTATTATTATTATTATTATAGCTATATTTATTAGAGGAGCACTGCTGAAAGCACACACGTGTATCACTTGCTCCGAGGAGCTTGTAAATTAAATTATTTTAGCTGTTGTAGCACTTAGCATGCCTCCCACCTTTTCTGTGTGATAATTTGAGAGGACCAGACAGATTTGTAGCACAATTTTGGAGCAAGGTACACCAGCAGCAGCAGGGAAAGCTGCTAGAGAGTTTGGATGGCAGTTCAAGGATGCTTTGCAGCCCATGTTGTTCCCTCTCTCCCCTTAAAGATGTGGAAGGCATCTCAGCAGCTTGTCCCAGGCAAGGAACAGAGGTCAAACAGGCACTTTGGTGAGCAACTCTATGGAAAACTTGATTTTCACACCTGGGAGAGAAAACCCAGGGCTTTGCCCTGGGTTTATAATTGGGCATGGTGTTCCCTTGGATGGTGAAACCAGTCTGCAGCCACAGCACTTTACCAGAAACCCGTGGAGTGAGCAAAACCATCCCGTGAATTCAGTGACTCAGGGGTGGCAGGACACATCACCAGCCCAGACTTGGGGGCAGCTCTTCAGAAAGTCCCTCTCAGCAGGAATTTTGGGGTGTGGGTCCCACTTGGCAGCAATGGTGGGCAGGTGATGTGGAACCTGTGCTGGGTCCTGGGGAATGTGCCACCAGCACTGCTCCCTGCTGAGGGCTGCTTTCCAGAGCTCTGTTTATCCCCAAAGATCATACCTGGAGATCCTTATCCCACTGGTACTCACTCCTTGCCAAGGGAACTCTCTTTTGCCCTGCTGTATCAGCAAGAGCCGGAGCACAGCATCCTTCGGGCTTTTCACAGCTGCTTGAGCAGAGCAAGGGACCAAAGACCAGTTTGGGAATGTTACTCTGAGTCCTCTTCCACCATCTCCATCCACCTCTGAGCCTCTGGTTGTTGTCCTGGCTGTGTTTACAGGGAGATATCAGCTGCTTTCTTATTTATTATTTATTTTTACAACTGGAACCACCTCTGCTGTGTTACTGAAGCGAGCGATGCACAATGGTCTGTTCTCATTGCCGACGTAATGTTGTCATTACAAAATAAAATAAAATGTAAACAGCAAAATACCCTGACAACATGGGCTGGGTCTTGATTTTTCTGGTCATGGACTTTCAATTAAATTTTACATTCTAATTCTGGATGCTTTGCAAAGCTGCTTGCGTTGGGTGACTCAGGGGGCATTTCCAGTCCCTTTAAAAGAGACAGTGTCAAGAGCAGAAGAGGAAGGGGGAAGACTTTTGAGGCATAAAACTTTGTGGTATTTGGTTTATCAAAGAAAACTGAGGGGTTCATAGAAAGCATGAAAGCAGAAGTGAAGCTTCAAATATATGAACTGCCAGGTTATTCAGTGCTGCTTGTATTGCTCATAATTTCTCAGCCCTTTACAGGACTGCAGTTCCCAATATCTGCTATTAGTAAAAACACAAATGTCTTAAAATTGAGAGGATGGAGGGAAAAACCCCTGCTTTTGGGCCACTGACATAAACAATACTTGATTTTTGTCAGTAGCACATCTGATGATTGAATTCATTGACAAGGGCGGAAGTGTCTGGTATCAGAGGGGTTAAAAAGAAATCCTATTCCTGTGCAGAGTGAGGTCTGAGCAGTTCCCTCGAAGGGTCTGGGAGGGAAGGGGAACGTTGCATGGAAAGAGCTTTCCATGGAAGCACTCAGGGCTGGAGAAGAGCAGCCCAGTGCAGCTCGAAGAAGTGCTTGGAGTAAAAACCCAACAGAAAAATGGTTTTATTTCAGTTGCCTTCTTTCTATTTATTGCGTGTTCTGGAAGCCAAAATTAACTGGCCTGCGTCAGCGGAGCAGAGTGTGAGAGGGCTGGTGAGGAGGAGCTGGAATCACAGGGAATAACTCAGAATGTGCACGTTCCAAGGTGTCACTATGAGCACAAGCCACCCCCTGCCACCCAAATGCATTTTACAAGCAGCTGCAGCTGCAGCTCCTGAGCCCTGTGACAGAGCCATGCAGGGGCCAAGGAGCAGCAGGCACTGTAAAACACACGGACTCTGCTCCATCCCCACCCATCCAGAGGAAAGCAGCTGGAGCTTCCCCTCACCTTTCACTTCCTTTTAAATTAAGCATGGCCTTGTCTTACAAGCCAGGTGATTTGGGATTGTAGCAGTTCGCATCTCTATCTGATCTTTGTCCGTGTCAGAGGGAAGAAATGAGCTGGAAAGTACCCAGGAAATATTTAAATTACTTGTCAGGAAAGAGAGCAGTAAAGCAGACTAGAAGCAGCCAGAATCAAAAGATAATGTTGTTGTTGCCTTTTCTTTTTTTTTTTTTCACTGCAGCTTCTGAATAAAAAATATGAATACTTTGTCTTGCACACCTTGAAGTTAATTTAAAACTGATTTTCCATTTAAAAAAATTAATTAAAATATTAAGAAATTAACAATTAACTATTATAATAAAATATTAATAAATACATAAAATTAATAAAAATTAATTAAGAATAATTAATAAATTTAATTATTTAAAAATAGAAATAAAATTAAGATAAAATTAATTAATTAAAATGAAATTATTTAAAATAAAATCTAAAATTAAATTTTAAAAAATAAAGAAGTAATGAAAATATAGAATTAAAACCTTTTTGAGCTTTCTTTAGAAGGAAATATGAGGCTGTGTCCATTCTTGCTGTATCATGCATGGCCCAAGCTGAGCCTCAGCCTCGGTGGCAGCTCTCAGACCCCACAGCTGATCCTGGACAATCCCATTTGCAGCCCAGTTTCCTCTGAGATGCTTCCCAAAGAGAAAACCCAGTCACTAAAAGCCACCCTTGCATCCAGCTGTGCCTGCTGCCAAAACCCAGTGGTCATACAACAAAACCTTAAAGCCTCGGGGGGGATTAAAAAAAAACCCAACCCACAAAACCACATTTGAGACAGAGAAGCCAAAGCTTCCCTCGTCCAGCTGTGGTCACTCAAATAAACCCAGGCTGAAGTTTCCCAGGGAGGAGGCTGCGAATTTGGAAGCAGCTGAGGGGATTTGAGCTCCACCGTGGGGGTGGCACTGCCCTGCCCCCCGGCTGTGAGCACGAACTTGCTCCTGGGCCAGGTTTCCATGAGCCAGGATGGGGAGGGGTGGATTTATTTGGTGGAAAAAAAAAAAGGCTGTTTCCCCGTGCCCTGGGAGCTGGAGCATTCCCAGCAGCAGCTCAGGGGCTCCTGCAGCCAGAAGATCCCTGCTCCAGTGGGACCAGGCAGCTTTGAGGTGCTCTTAGGACATGGATGTGGATGCAGGAGTGCACTGGGAACAAGGATTTAGGCAGGTGGATGTGTAGAAATTTAAGTGTAGGAATTCTGAGCTTTTCATTTTCCATGGATACACACAAGTGACAACAGGCTGTGTGTGTGTACATCCATGATTTACTTCTCTTTTTAAAGAAAGGCTGTGAAGGAAACTGTGAAATGTTGTCTGGATATGCTTTTGGAGGAAGCTCAGCTGCATGGGTGTACATTCATGATTTACTTCTCTTTTTAGACAAAGGCCATGAAGGAAGGCTGTAAAATGTTACCTGGATATGCTTTTTGGAGGAAGCTCAGCTGCATGGGTGTACATCTGTGATTTATTTCTCATTTTAAACAAAAGCTGTGAGGGAATGCTGTAAAATGCTATCTGGGCATGTTTTTGGAGGGAGCTCAGCTGCATGTGTGCACATCCATGATTTATTTCTCTTTTTAAAGAAAGGCCTGCTGTAAAATATTATCTGGATATGTTTTTGGAGGAAGCTCAGCTACATGTGTGTAAATTCATTATTTATTTCTCTTTTTAAAGAAAGGCCATGAAGGAAGGCTGTAAGATGTTATTGGGATATGTTTTTGGAGGGAGCTCAGCTGCATGTGTGTACATCCATTTTTTATTCTAAAGAATGGCCATGAAGGAAGGCTATAAAATGTTATCTGGGTATGTTTTTGGAGGAAGCTCAGCAGCAGAGGGGATGCACTGAGCCATTCCAAACATGCCCAACGCCTCACCCCGTGTCCTGCAGAGCTCTGCCAGCCCCGGGGCAGCCAGCAAGGAGGGAGCAGCTGGATGGCATGGCTCTGCTGCTCCCACTTCAAGGCCTTTGCCTGAACGAGGTGCCAGAACTCACAGCTGATGTGCTCCCCCTCCCCTGAGCAGGCAGCTGAATGCCAAGGTTGCCAATCCACTCCAGCTGTGCACAAGGATTTGTGCCCCTGGGCTGGAGCTGAGGAGAAATGAGAGGTGATTTTAAAGCTTTCTGCTGCTGCTGGGGCACCAAGGGCAGTGCTGGGGTCTGCAGCCAATGTGGGAAATGGATTTGTAGAGAATTCTCCAAGCCTGGCAGAAGGCTCACACAGTGTGTGCATCTGTATGCAAACCTTGAGATAAGAAATGCTGACTTAGAAATGGAATAGGACAGACATTGGTGAGAGAGAAATGGAACCAGAAACAAGTTTCAAAGGATGGTTTTGTAAATAAGACTAGATACTTTGGAGAAATAGAACTATGAAAGATGCATTGTAGTAGGACTCACAAGGGGTAATTTTAGATGATTGGCTTTAAGGCATTTGCAGCATGGTGTGGCTAAAGCTGATAGGCCAAGAAATGCTTATAACGTATTGTAATTAAGAAATAATTGGCTTCTGATTGTGGTGGTGTGAATTATAACATCTGTATTGTCTCACCCTTCTTATGAGACTGAAAATAGAATACAAGTTTTTAAAACACCTCTCAGTTGTTCCATCTCTGGGTCAGAAAAGAGCTTAATCCAACAGCTTTTCTGCTTCCCCAGGGCTGGGCTGCCTGTGCTGGAGGGGAGCTGGGACTTGGCACAGCCACAGCCTGGGGAAGGATGGGGATGAGAAACAGCTGGGAGAAATCCTGCTCTCCTTGGGAAAGGCATCTAAGCTCAGGTGCTCAGCCTGACTCCTTTTCTGACCTGTTTTGGCTGCTCTGGGCTGTTTTAAATGGATCTGCCCTGTTCTCTCTGCCCAGGGACTGGGATGTGATGCCCTGCTGGGTGAGGTCCCTGCCTGACTCGTTGCCCTCACCTCTCTTTCCCTGCTGGCAAAAATTTCTTTTTTGGTGGTGATGAGGATTGAGCAGCAGTCTAAAAAACTAGAAAATGAAGTTTAAAAAAGGTAAAAATATTACAGAAAAGGCACAGATATGAGGGATGTGGCTCAGTGCTGGACTTGGTGGTGAGGGATGATGATTGGACTCAATGACCTTGGAGGTTGGACTCAATGACCTTGGAGGTTGGACTCAATGACCTTGGAGGTCTTTCCAAACCTAAATGGTTCTGTGAGAAGTGGTGGATGCTCCTCCATGGGTAGCACCACCTGCCATCCTTCTGTGGACTATTTTCCAGGGTTGTGTTCCAGCACTGAGAGTCACATCAGCGTGGCCAAGCACATAAACTCTGGGATATTCCCACTTGGAAATATAATAAGAAAGCACATGAAGGGAACATGAAAAAAAAACCCTCATCCTACTATTCATAGCTCCTTTAAAAAATTATTTTGCCCTTGGCAGGCAGTTTTTGTTGCCACATTTTGCTCTGTGTTTATTTGTGGCTGCTGGGAGGACAAGGATTCTCGGGAGATGTCATCTCAGGGGAAGGGATGCAGAAATGGGTGTAAGTCCATCAGAATGGAGGAAAAGGGAGACTTGCTTAGCTTTGCCCTTGATTTCCCTGCTGTCTGTGTCTCAGCAGCTCATCTCCTGAGTCTCTGGGTGCGTGGGGGCAAATAATGACTGCAGATGCACAAATACAGCAGGAACTCCATAACCCAGAGACTACAGAATGAGGGTGGAGAGGAGCTCTGTCACTCCCACGCTTTGGAAAACCTTGGAGACCCTTTCATTCCCTGGAAACTGTCTGTTGCAGGGACTCAGAGTTCAACCTTATGGCTCTGTGAAAAACAGTTTGGATCAGGGAAGCACTACCAGCACACCCTTGTTCACTGGGATGCAGGCACAGAACACTCCTGCCACAGCCCTGCTGGTTGCAAACACCTTGATCCCAGCACCAGGTTGGGGTTCCTACCATCCTAGGGATTTTCATATTCCTACCATAAGATAATAAATTACTTTAATTAAACCAGCAAGCTGAAGAAGTCTCTTGTACTTGGGTAGGCGATGTGATGTTATATTGGCTTTTTTTTAACGTCTTTTGGCCTTTTTTGGATGTCTTTACTGGCTTTGAAGCCGAGATGTGCCCTTGCTCTGATAGTTTGTCTGTTTTGCAGCCTGCAAACGGGTACTTGAGCACCAGCAGCTGTAGCCACAGCCCTGGTCAAACTGGGAGAGATTCTTCCTGTGAATTAAAATGAGATCCAGACAGCCGTGGGACAGATTGGAGATTGCCCGAGTTTTTGCCGTCTCTGTCCCTATGGGGCTGTGTCAAGGTCTCCTGTGGCAGCACAAACCCCGCAGAATTACATGCAGAGAGCGTGGGATGTTCCCAGATCCTGTGGATGCTGTGGGAAGCAGGATGCCCAGCCCCACAATGAGGTACAGGGATGTGACTCCTGCAGAGGCAGAGTTTAGTGAGAGTTGGCATGGAGATGTGAGCAAAGGATTGGGATATCCATGGAAAACACACACAGGGCTGCACCCAGAGATAGGACCTCTTTTTTAGTCCCACACATCATTCCCTCCTTACACTGACCTCTGCACAATGGCAGTCTCCAAAAACAGTTTTTACAATTATAGAGATGATAATTCAAATTATAATGAGAGCTAAAATGAGATTGCTGACTATAACAAGCCAAGACTTTGTATTTATCTATTTACCTTTAAGAAAATATTACCTTGATTGAGCTTTGCAAAAGTCAAATGGCAGAAGCTCCAAATTATAATCCAAACGTAGTTGTCTTCTTTAAAAGCTCTTCCCCAGCCAGACAAAGTCCACCCTGCATCCACCCTGCCCTTTCAGGGCTTTTCCCTGCCCTTGTGCCTGTATCAGGCCATGTCTCCGTGTCCATATGCAGATTCCCAGCTTGTGCATGTGCCCAGGCAGCAGGGAAAGCCAGGAATGATTTGATGGATGCAATTCCAGCCCCGTTTCAGATCCTGCTGCTGGCACAGTGCAGTGGAGGTGGCTGGGGGAGCTGCACAGGCTCTGCTCAGCTCATCTCACGTCACAGGGCAGTGAAGGAAACTGGGTGGGACATCACAGCCTGGGCTCCTCCTGGGTATTTCCTGCACAGGCTTTCCAGGCTGATAAGGAGGGCCTGGAGGAGCAGGCTGGGTGGTTACACAGAGCTGCCTGCAAGGGGCAGGGTGCCAGGGTGATGCCAGGGAGGAACCCACATATCTGCAGCTCAGCGATTCCCTGGGTGTAATTTAGCAGCATTTAGTCCCCTCATGTGGATGGGTTTACCAAAAAGGTGAGGAAAAGCTTAAAATGAAACCCCAGATGTCCCCCAGTCCACAACCCTGATGCATTCAATGCCTCCACACCTTCAGCTCCTGAAGCACGGCTGAGCAGATGTTTCTGAGCAGGGTCTGGGTGCATGGGGAGAGCACTTTGCTCATTACTCCTCTGCTGCATGCTGAAAAAAAGGCACCAAACACGTCCCCCAGAACCCCAACATCTCCTGCAGGTGGATAAAACCTTCCCTCCTGGCAGGGGCCAGCACATATTTGGGGACACCTTGGTGGCTGTGTCGTTGTGGCTGGCAGCAGGCAGGGCTGGGTGACACATGGGGACACGCAGGCATGGTCAAAAGTCAGTGGGGCGGGGATAGAAATATTTAAACATTTCCTGGAGTGCAGATCCTGTGACTCTGCTGCTCGGAGGAGGAGGAAGGTGCTCAGCCTCTCTCTTTCTCCTCCCCAGGGTTCTGCTGTCCTGACAGGGGTGAGGAACTTGAGCCCCACTGTACCCAGAGGATGCTGTGCTGCTTTTCTGGCCAGGAAAGTAACTTTTTTTTTTTCCTCTGTGTGGTATAAGGTATAGAAATTAATACAAGGGAATGAAATGCATTGAAATCAATGAAATACTGTGTTTATTTATTGAAATTCTTGAAATTCTGTGATATTTATTGAAATTCTTGAAATTCCTTGTGATATTTCCTGCTGGGCAGGGAAATAAACCATCTAAAACCCAATCTTTGGCTTTCCTGAGGGTAAATTCATGCAAATTTATACTTTTCTTTTATACCATAAGACTTCTCTATTCCTTTCCTGATTTACTTAGGTAATTTATTTCCAGTTCAGCTTGTCAGGCAGTAACTCCAAAGTGCTTATCAGAAAATGGGTATTGGAGCCCCACTTTTTCTAGATACCAGATAGATAAAGGCAAATTAAGTCCTACCTGATCAATTTCCTAACATGGTGAAAAGCTTAGGAGAGGCTTCTTGCCAGGGGGGGTCTCCTCATGGCCTGTGGAAGCAGGAGGGATTAAGGATTTCTGTCTCACTCCAGGTGTTGGATCAGGGGCAGTCAGGACTGTGTGTGGCTGCCATCTAAAACTGAAGGGGAATGCCCATCTCCACCTGACACTGATGGCTTATCAGGTAACCTGGGACGAGTCTGAGATGACATTCACAGGAAAAGCAGAAGGGACACCTCCCTGGGCTGTGAGAGGGGCTGGGGCCAGGCAAGGAAACAAGGATCCATGAGTGCTAAAGCTGTGCTTCTCTGTGCCTTGGCTCTCCCAGCTGGCACTGGCACTGCTATCCTCAGCTGCCCCTCACACAGGACATATGGAGTGTAAATGGTGAGGTTTCACGGGCTAATGAAACAGTATTTTCTGTTCATTAATCAGGTGAAGACCACAGAGCCCTCAAAAGTGCCCCTAATGTGTTTCATGGGCCACGCCTGGCACATCCCCCACTCTGAAAGCACCGAGCACTGCACCTCTCCCATCCTTCTGTGAAGCCCTGGGTTCTGGTGGTGAACCCAGAGCCCTCCCTCTGACCACCACAGAGTTCCCAGCTCACAACCAGAAGGCCTCCAGCCCTCCTAGAATGAAGGCAGCAGAAGTCCTTAACTTGGAGTTGAATGCTGCTGTGTTCAACAAGGACAAAGGAACTGTGCTGGAGCTGCTGGAGCAAGGGGCAGACGTGAATTCCAAAGCAGACAGTGGCTGGACACCCCTGCAGACCGCAGTGAGAATTGATGATGAGGAGCTGGTCCGACTTCTGCTGGACAGGGGAGCTTCTCTGCACGCCAGGAAGGACAATGGTGGCACTGCCTTTATTGAGGCAGGGATAGCAGGGAACGTGGAGGTCCTGAAGCTCCTCCTGGAGCGTGCCTCAGCAGGAGGACAGGAGCAGGACATCAACGAGCAGGACATCAATGGCTTCACTGCCTTCATGGAGGCTGCGTGGTATGGGAAGGAGGAAGCCTTGAGATTCCTGTACAGCAGAGGGGCAAAGGTGAATTTGAGGAGGGAGACCAGCGAGGAGAAAGCCAAGCTGCACAAAGGAGGTGCCACAGCGCTGATGGACGCTTGCAGGGAGCGCCACTTCTCGGCTGTGAAAATCCTGGTCCAGGAGATGGGGGCTGATGTGAACATCCGTGACAACAGAGACAGGAACGCCCTGATCCACGCCCTGAAGAAGGGTTCAGGCAAAAGAAGGCATGAGTCGCCTGTGCCCATAGTTTGTTTCCTGCTGGAGCATGGTGTGGATTTGAAGAGCAAAGATGAATGTGGGAAAACTGCCCTCATCCTGGCTGTTGAAATGGAGAGCCTGGAGCTCGTGACAGCTTTGTTGGAGAAGGATGAGATAGACATTGATGATGCAGATGAGGAAGGCAACACAGCCCTGATGGTGGCTGTGGAGAAAGATGATTGCAGAATAGCAAAGCTGTTGTGTGAAAAGGGAGCGAGGACTGATCGTGGGAACCTGATTGCAGTTGCAAGGAGAAATCGTTCTCCCAGCATGGAAAACCTTCTTCGTGAGCACAATGTCAGGCTTGTTCCAGAAACCCCCAGAGCGTGGGAGCCAAACAGCAAACGCTGGAGGGCACAGCTGAAAAGACTTGATCAAATGTATCGCCCCATGATTGGCAAACTGAAGACATTTCCATATATCCAGCAGAAAGTTCAGGATGGCATCTACCTTGGGCTCCATGGAGGGACAGAGGTAGCAGTGCAAATAACCCGCAGTGCAGAGGGTGACAAAGAGAAAGAGTTCCTTGAAAAATGTTCTCACAACAAACATCTACTGAAGCTCTTCCAGTCCGAGAAGGAAAAAGGCTGCATGTACTTGTGCTTCCCACTCTGGGAGAAAAACCTCCAGGAGCACCTGCAGGACCCTGAAGGCCAGAAGGATTACAAAGCTGCTCTGAAGATCATCTTCCAGGCACTGAGAGAGCTGCACTCCCTCGGATTTGCTCACCAGGATCTACAGCCCAGGAACTTCGTAATAGGTTATGTTTTGCTTTCCTTATGTTTTCGTTTTGCTTTCCTTATGTTTTCATTTTGCTTTCCCTGAAGTTTAGAGAAGAAGGTGACTCACAGCTGTCTGTAAAAGTAGAGATGTCTTTGTGCTGAATGGGGTGGCTTTAGATCTCCTCCTTAAATAAGTACAGATAGGTTCACAGAGAGAACAAGCTTACACAATCCCTTTAGCTCCACCTGCCTCTCCAGGGCTCTGCAGGCAGACCAACCCATCACAGGTGCCTCCAGAGAACTGTTTTTTAAAGAAGGGGCCATCCAGAAGTCAGCAATGGACTGTATGAAGGTTTGCCACCTTTGTTTGCTAACAATTTCTCTTACTTCCCCAGATTTAGGTGGCAAAATTTACTTGGCGGATTTTGGTAATAAAAGAAGGTCGATTGAAGGCCAAGAAGAACTTGTAAAGTCAGATTTACAGGTAAGTTCTCTGTGAACCAACCTATGCTTTAAAATGTTGGGTGCTCTGTAGCTGTGGGTGCTAGGGAAAGGCTTTTTGCATTCCCAACTAGAAAATGCTTTGATTTGTGGGAAAATTGGTGTAGTGACATATGTTGCATAAGAAGGATGTTGATTTGGATGCCCATCTCCTCTGTCCTGGTGCACAGAGCTTCAAGGTTTGTGTTGGGTGTGTGGGGAGCCTTAACTTCTTTTTCCCAGAGTTGGGATGAAATGTGTGAGACGGTATTTCTTGTTGGGATTCAGGTGTTTATTCGTTCTTATCCATGTCACAGGCTCACAAACTGTGAATTCCACAGCACTTCACTCCAACAAAATAAAAATGGAGCCCTGTCTCTCTCTGCAAGGCATTTTAAGGATAAACTGTCCAATTAAGAAGTGACACCTAAATGATTTTTACTTTTAACCCAATGACTCAACCCACTTTTAATTATTTTACTTTTAAGCCAACCATCCATGCCTGCAATATGGACTTTTTATCCAATTACACAAAACCAGGCAAAATGGAGAAGAAGGTGAAGAAGAAGAAGAACCAGCCATGGCCCTAAAACTTCCATCTTGCTTTATAGATATTACTATATTCTAAAACCTTAAACTCTAAGTTTTCCACCCTGTGATATTACACACTTTTAATCAAACTCCACACCCACAATCCCAGTTCTATCATTCAATTTTGGAAGCCTTCTCCACGGCCTCAGGTCAAATGCAGTGTTCTCTTGGGGGTCAGAGCCTGTCAGCACAGAAAGTCTACAATCCTCAGTAACCAGGGTTCCAACACGTGTGTATTTTACACTTCTGGGCCCCTGCAGGGTTTGGGGATATGAGTCCTCTTTCATTGGGCTGGAGGCTGGGTGTCTGTGGCATGGGAGCAGTGATGTCTCTTTGCAGGCCCTGGGCAGGCTCGTGCTCTACGTTTTAACAGGGGGTAGGAAGCCCCTCCAGCAAGTTGGAATCGAGGATTTGGATCCCAATTCCCCAGATTTCATGGAGGCTCGGGACCTTGTACAAAGCCTGTCCTCTCCTGATGAACGAGGCTTGGAAGGGTTGAGCAAACATCCCTATTTCTGGAGCAAGCAGAGGTAAGGCCTGGGAGTACAAAGGAGGTGGAATTTTGGTGTGGGAATTGCCTGTAGTGCTGGGAACAGTGAGGTCCCACTGCAGCTAATGAAGCTTCTCATCCCACAGCAGGTTCAACTTCCTGAAGAGTATATGGAATAAAATCAAAGATGACCCAAAAAAAAAAAGTATTTTTCAAGATCCTAATGTCACTAAGAAAGCTTTTCCTTACCCACAGTGGACCAAAATGGTAATCCTCTTCAATTTGGGTTGGTATCAGGTTTCAGCTAGACATTCAGGCAGAAGATTTTCTGAGTGTTTAAAAATGGAACTGGAAAAAGTAGCCCCACACAAAATACAGGCAACTGAAAAAAACAATTCAGTCAAAGGCATGTAGTCAGAAGATGTCGATGCTAAAGGGAGCTCTGCTAATTGGGGTGATAAAAGGGGTTGATGATTCTCGAATTGGCTGGCAAACCTTCAAAATCTATTGGTTTTTGTGGGGTGTGAAAGGCAGGGAATAATCCGTGTGCTTTCTTTCATATTGACAAAGATATTTTAGATGTAATGGAAAATCCTAAGAATGCAAAACCTACCAAATACAGAAACAATGTCACCCAACTCCTGAGGCTCATGAGAAACATGGATGAACACAAAGATGAAGGGTAAGTGTTCTCATCCTTGCCCCTGCCATAGAGTCAGAGAATATCCTGAGCTGGAGAGGACCCACAAGGATCACCAAGTCTGTCTTTGCCCAGGACAAGCCCAAGAATCCCCACCACGTGCCTGAGAGGTCTGCCCAAGATGAAAGTGAAAGGCAGATGGAGGTCCTGGAGGAATAGCCAAAAAAGGAAAGAAAAAAAAAAAAAAAGATTGAGGAGTAGAAAAGTTGCAAAGTTGCAGCTCTGGGGTTTCTAGGAAACCTCTCCAAGTTATCAGAAAGCCTCTCTGGAATGGCTTTTTCTCTGCAAGGGCATCCTAGAATACTGACCCCTTGGATAAGCTTTAAAAATCCTGTTTGCTTTTGTTCTCTTTCAGGATCACCAACAAAATAGGAGACTATGCTGAGTATTTCCTGGAGGTTTTCCCAGAACTCACCATCTATGTGTACAACAGCTTAAGGCAGAACCCCACGTGCAGCCACCTCGCAGACTTCCAGGACCCTTCTCTGTAGGATGTCACTGCCTCTAGTGCCATGTCTGATCCCACCATCACTCTTTCTATTTCTTATTTATTCATCTGCAAAAGAGCTGAAGAGGTGAGTAAGGAGTTGGGATAAAGCACACGCAGGGACAGAGTATGGAGGACTTATATCAGGAAAGATTCCAAAGAGTTTGGTGTAACAACCACGAGCTTTGGATGCTCTGATTTGCACTGTGATTATATGTTGATTATGGAAATATTTTTCAGGTGTTGAAAAGGCTGTTTTTTGTGGGTTTTTTTTTTTTTTTGGTGGTTTGTTGGTTTTTTGTGTGGTATTTTTTTGTTTGGTTTTGGTTTTTGCTTGTTTTTTTGCTTTTTGTGTGGTTTTTTTTCCCCCCCAAACTTGGACTGTTATTCTTTCAATGACCCCACAGAGAAACAAACTTGAAATAAACTTGAATAGAAAACTGACTCTACGCTCCTTTAGGAATGAGGTTCCCCCATCCCCTCTGCACATGAGGAGAGGTTCTGCAGAACTATCAAACCACCAGCTGCATCGGTGCTCCTGCCTTGGAGCAAAGGTCCTTTTGAGGGTCCTGGGAACCTTTTAAATACATTATGGAAGTTTGACTACACAACTGTTGATGAGAAAAGGCAACCTGGAGAACACTGGCTCCTCTTGCACCAATATTTTTGGGTTTTTCACCTTTCCTCCCTGCTTTTTTTGTTGGTTTTTTTTGTTTGTTTTTTCTTGCTCACTGTGCTTTCCTCATGCCCAGAAGGCAAGAGGACACCCAGAGATGCGTGCTCAGGTCTCAGCAGTGGAGGCAGCAGGGGGCTACAGGGTGTGCTGTGCCATGGTAGCATTTCTGCTCTTCCATGAAGAGAAGTGAGGCCATGGACTGGCCTCCTCCAGCCTCCTGTAAAATGCCACATTTCCTGCTTTCCGTGACCTTTGCAACTTCTTCCATCACTCTGCTGTTCCACTGAAGGGCTGGGTCAGGATAAGCATATGAGCCTGCACTGTGGCTGAGGCACTTTCCTTAATGGTGAGAAATGAGTGACTTTTCTATTATGATTTCTTGTTGCCATTGTCATCTACAAAATATACTGTGTTTAAAAGAGATCCATACAAATATTTCATTAACATGCTTTAAACATCACTGCATATTGTCCCAGAAATAATGTCATGGCTCTGTTTTGACCAGAATTTTCCCTTGTGGAACATCTTTATTTTGGTCCTACGTAGAGTCCATCCCAACTGAAACCCTTCAGGAACAGCACTTGAGCTATCTTTAAAGGGATTTCGTGATTCCATTCCTGTCCCGATGTCATTGTGGGGAGAATCCTGTTGTGGCAGCAGGCAGGTGCAAAAGGGCACCCTGGCTGGGGAGGCACTAAGAGCTGGCACAAGTTTTTGTTGTTCCTGCTGTTACACAACAGGCAGCCTCAAAACAGAGCAGCGATTAAACCCAGCCAGGCTGTGACTTATCTCTCTGGGGCGATCTGGCTGCTGGGAAGAATTTCCGGGGATTGCTCCTGTGCTCTGTCCTGCTGTCAGAGAAGAAACCTGATCCGTGCACAGCATCAGCAGAGCAGACTGCTCCTGGATCGTCGGTGCCACGGCCTTCCCCAAAAAGCATCTTGAAAAACACACCTTGGGGGCACAGACACATCTGTGCTCACAGCGGTCATTTCAGCTCTTTATGTGGGGTTCCAAGGACAGCTTTATTGAGCTTCTTCATCAAAAGAGTCCAGGGATGAAGAGCCACTGCAGTAGGAAAAGCAGGACTTTATATATGGATATTGAGCGGTGGGGCAGAACACCAGGGCCAATCGGATGAGGGCACAGGGGTGGAAGGGCCAATGGGATACACTAAATCTGCATGTCACAGCAAGGCATGCTGGGAGCCAAACCTTTTTCCTCACCCTAACAAGGGTGGTTATGGTTTGAGAGGTTTTTCCCTTCAGGGGAGAGTTGTGGATTCTTTCACCCATCAGCCCATGGGAGGAAGGAATGCAGGACTGGGAGCAAGGTGTTGGTCTCTTCCTCCAGGCAGCACTGACAGAACCAGAGCACACAGTCTCAAGCTGCACCAAGGGAAATATAGGCTGGATATTAGGAAGAAGTTTTTTGCAGAAAGAGTGATAATGTTCTGGAATGGCTGCCTGGGGAGGTGGTGGAGTCACCATCCCTGGGTGTGTTTAACAAAGCCTGGATGTGGCACTGGGTGCCAGGGTTTAGTTGAGGGGTTGGGGCTGGGTTGGACTCGATGATCTTGAAGGTCTCTTCCAACCCAGTGATTCTGTTATTCTGTGAATTCTGTGAAAAACACCAAGCTGCCTCTCCCAGGAGGATGGGCCAGTGAGATGCCAGGCAGGATGGAAAACTGCTGGGCAGTGCTGCAGCTGGGTGGTGTGGCAGTGTCTGGGGCACAGCCCGAGCATGGAGGTGTCCTGGGGAGCTGGGGGCAGGATCAGCTGCCAAAATTAGTGCTGTGGGATGTCCCAGCAGCAGTGCCCACCTGGGAGGTGCTGCCTTTGCCTCAGGCAGGTTTGCAGCCACGAACAGTGCCCAGGGGTGTGATTTCACCCCACATGCTTCATTGCCCTGTTGTCCTGCCTGCATTTGCTGTGCCTCTGCCTTTTTCCTCTGCTGGGGCTCCCCAGGACAGCTGGCTGAGCCCAGTGATGGAATCAGGTGCTCCCTGTCCTGGCTCTTGCATGCTGAGGATGTACGTGCTTGTGTGCACAGGGATGCTCCCAGCTCCCCGTGGCTCATCTGCTGCTCTGAAAAACAAACCCACAAAGCAGCCCACAGAAGCAGTGGAGTGAAGGCTGTTCTTAGGCTTTGGTTTTGCTGTGTGAGCTTCAGGCACATCTGTGAGGCCTTAAAGAGCCTGGGCTCAGCTGGGCTCAGGAGTGTTGGTGAAAAGCTCACAAAAACACAGCAAGGTTTTGGGGCTGAAAGCTTTGGGGCAAAATCACTTTCCAGCACAGCAGTTCTGAGAGCTGGTCACATTTTGTGTTGTAGAAAAGGTATCAGCTTCTCAGGCCCTTCAGTTAAATAAATGTTCTTGGGTTTGGGTATTTTTGATCCTCCAGAGGCAAAGTGTTGATAATCATAACTGATAAATATGAAACATGTTGTCCTCTGCCTTAAAATGTACCTGGTGTTATTCCCAGGATGCATTCTTCTAGGATCTGGGATTAAAAAGTGGATAAAAATAGCTCAAAATGACAAAGCTGAGAGCTTGCCTCTGACAAACTAATAAAGGTTGTGGTCTTTTCTTCATGAGGTCCAAAGAATATTTGTGGTTTCTGCAGCTTCCTGGTGACTTGGCAAAGTCTCTTTGATTCAGTTTCACCTGGGGAAAATTAAAGCCCTTGCTATGATTTGGTTAGCGCTTTGTAAACACACACTGGCTTAAAAAAAAAAAATCCCCCAAAAAAACCCCAAAACAAAACAAACAAACAAACAAAAAACCCAAAACCTCACCCAAAAAAAGCATGCTGAAGCCCCAGTCAGGCAGGAACTGATTTTTGCTGGAAAATCAGAAAGGTTTTGGCAAAACAGGCCCCATTCTCAGCACCCAGCTAAGCAAACCAAATGGGCTCTCTTAGCCTTGCTACCCACAGGAAGTATTTCATTTGTGTGGGAAGGTGAGGAGCTGAGGTGCATTTCACAGATGCATGTGAGGAAGGAGATTTGTGTGGTGTTTCAGCTGGAAACGTGTCACAGCAGTCCCTGCCACGGCTGTGAGCTGCTGTGCTATCACCAGGTAAGCTGGAGGATGCTGTGAGTTGCTTTATTTTTAGGTTTCTTATTGCTGAGTGCAAACAATTCCCTGTGTCCATGCTGCTCAGTTTCCTTGGATCACACCTGTGTGGGTGTTGTTTTGGGAGGACTGAGCTTCCCTTAGTTCCTGCAGGGAAGGGAGAGGTGCTGCATCAGTGGCTGCTGGTGCTGAAGGCAGGTGAGGGTGATCAGGGACCAGCACAGGGCTGTGTGTGCTCAGGGAGGAGTTCTGGGCATGNTGGCCATGGAGATGTGCCGCAGCTGGGAGTTTCTGTGACTGTTACTGAAGATGGTGGGCCTGCCCAGCATCCTGCACCAACCCCTGTGATTTAAGGGAGCCACAGGCTATGCTGGTGGGGTCTGGAGGAGGTGACCATCCCTGGGACCACCTACCCAGCCTGTGGGGCAGGCTTGCTGAGCGAGGGCCTCTTCTCCCCACTGGCATCTGCAGCTGAGGGAAACAACAGCATGAAGTTCCCACCATGGCTGCTGCAGGGAGCCCTCCAGCCCAGCTCCTGTCCCCACAGCCCTCAGGAGCAGGAGGGCTCCATTCAGTTCTCCACTCAGCTCCATTCAGTGCTTCCTCACCTCTTTGCTCCTCTGGAGGCCGCGTTTTCTTCAGGGACCGTGGTAGCAGGAACTCGAGGCCTTCTGACAGCGTGTAGGCAAGGACAGCCTTTTTACCTGGTGAGGGAAGAGACATGGAGTGCACTGATGGCAAAAGAGGGGGGACAGCACTGGTGTCCCTCTCAAATCATTTGAGGTTACCCAGAGCCCAAGGAAGGGTGGCTGAGCAAGGACTTGAGATCTTGATGGTAAAACAATTTGGGGGTGACATGTCCCATCCTGGCTCTGTGGCAAGGCTGGGTGGCAGAAATAGGAGATTTTTTTTATTTATTTTTTTAATTTTTTTTTTATTTTAATACAGGCTCATTAGGAGGTTTGTCCTCAAATTTCTTTGGACACTCTTTACTAATTCAGCTTATGCATTTCTCACCCGCCTAGCTGAAGCACTCTGAACCACATTCACGGATGATTGAGAAAACAAACTGGAAAAAGAATTTTTCTAGAAAAAGATAGGTGTGCCAGACTTTGTGCCTGCCTGGGCAGCTTGTCCTGGGAGTGCCCTGTGGACAGTGCCACAGTGACGCCTGGTGATGGCAGATGGGTCCCTGCCTGCCACCACCCAGCCCTGCTCAAACCACGCCTGCACATCCCTCACAATAAAAGAGGAGGTTTTTTCTGCATTTGCAGGTGGTTTCCCCAGCAATTTTGGTGCTTTTTAAAAGGCAACAAAACCTTTTTTTTTTTGACAGCTCAAAAGCAAGTTTTTACCTCAAGGTTAGAAAAGCAAGACCATTAGAGAAAGGTCATTAGTGGAAGCATAAGGTGCAGAAAAGTGTCTTGGGAGTTGGTGTGGACATCAGCACAGTCAGAAACAGCAGCTATTTTGGGTCACACATCTTGTCCCCCACATGCCAGGCAAGCTGAGGGATTTTTTCCTGCCTGGCTGCTGTTAAAAATGTTCCTGTTTTTTCTGACCCCATGTCTCACTCATCCCTGTGAGATGCAGCAAGGAGAGGTGGCTTGGGGAGTGTTGTCCCAGGGACAGTCCCTGTGGGATTAATGTCCATTCTAGAGAGATCAGAGTCTTTTCCACGTGTCCAGAGCAGCTCCCAGTGCAGTCACTCTGTGGCTGTAGTTAAACACGAGCTGTGCTGCTTGGGACTGCCCCAAGCCTTGCAGCAGTTTGCACTGATTTAAACACAGAATAATTTGTGTTGGAAGGGACGTTTCAAGGCCATCTAGTCCAGCCCCCCAACACCTTCCACTAGACCAGATTGCTCAGAGCCCCATCCAACCTGATCCTGAATATTTCCAGGGATGGGGCTGCCACAGCTTCTCTGGACAACCTATACCGATGTTTTACCACCCTCTAGTGTAAAAAACGCCTTCCTATCTCTGATCTGAATCAGTCTGAATGTCACTCTCTCTGCTCCCTGAAGACCCTGGCAAACACTGTCCTTGTCCTGGATAACTCCACTGTAACACAAGGTTTCTGGCTTATCACCAGCTTGGAATAATGTGTGATAAATGAGGTTTTTCTGGGGGGTTTTTTTGTGACTTTTGCATTAAAACAACTACATTTGAGAAGGTCCTGGAAGACCTCTGTAACGAGGTGGAGATCCAAGCTGAAGACTGGATGTTGTCCATGGGAATAGCCAAGGGGTGAGGTGGCTGGAGCTATGGACATGGCTTGGCATTCCTGGGGCACAGGGCTCTGTCACCTCAGCCCTGCTGTGGAGCAGGAGCTCAAGCACCTGCCTGGAGGCATCCAAATCCTCGAACTCTACTGCTTTTTAGCCAGAACTTGACAGTGATAAATGACAGGGAGCAGAACAGCAGCATGCTGACGCCCACTCATCCGTCAAAGCAAGATTAGTATGTGCCTATTTTGGTTTCCCCTTTAATCAAAAATCAATTAGACAATTTCCAAATGAATATTCAAGCCAAGAAGCAGGGCTGTCAGGCAGACTGACAGCGTTCAGCATCACTTTGTGTTTTCCAGTTTGAGTTATTCAGTGTATCGAAACTAAACAAGGGATGAGGAAGAAAAAACATCTCTTTCCCTGGAGATGTCACCTCAAACCCTGATGGAGCTTATTCTCCATTCCAGATATTCAAAGCACCCTCCATGGAATGCCTGGTGTTTGGCTGCACAGTTGTTCTCCTTCTCCTGCTCCCATTTGATTTGCAGCCTGAAAGATTGCGGGTTTTTATTTCTATTTCAGGGGGTGTGCCTGACTATTTTTAACTTGGTTATTGAAATAAATAGGAATTATGCAACAGCTCTTTGCTTTGGAAGTCTCTGTGCTCACTTCCCTATTCACCAAAGAAAATTTCTAAAATCCCACTGGACAGTTTTGACTGATTTTGACAGGAAAAAAAAAAAAAAATCCATTCCATTTTCCCAGCAGGCCTGCACCACATACCCCCTCAAAGCTGTGTTAGGGAGGGCGTCTTTCCAGAGCAACCTAAAAGATGTCAAGTCTGGGTGTTCCTGCACTGGAAGAACAAACCTGGAGCATAATTTGTAGTAGAGGGAATAGCCTCCAGCTTCTTGGTCCCGGGGGTCTTGGGTGCTTTGGAGGGGCTTTTTGCAGGAGGTGAAGAGGCTGGAACCCTGCCCTCCTTGTGGCCCCGGGAGCTTCTGCCCGCCTTGGGCTCCTGAGAGCTCCTCTCCTGCTGTGGGACCCGGGAGCTCCTGCCTCCCTTGGGCTCCTGAGAGCTCCTCTCCTGCTGTTGGACCCGGGAGGTCCTGCCTCCCTTGGGCTCCTGAGAGCTCCTCTCCTGTTGTTGGACCCGGGAGGTCCTGCCTCCCTTGGGCTCCTGAGAGATCCTCTCCTGCTGTGGGACCCGGGAGCTCCTGCCTCCCTTGGGCTCCTGAGAGCTCCTCTCCTGCTGTTGGACCCGGGAGCTCCTGCCCCCCTTGGGCTCCTGAGAGCTCTTCTCCTGCTGTGGGACCTGGGAGCTCCTGTCCCCCTTGGGGAGCTGAAGGCTCTGTCCCTCCTGATGGGTCCTAGAGCTCCTGACCTCCTGGTAGGTCCGAAAGCTCCTCATCACCTTCCAGGTGCAGAACCTGCGTGAGAAACACCAGGGACAGCGAAGCTCCAAGGAGACCATTCCAGCTGAGCTCCCGGGGAGCATCTCGTCTGCATTTTCAGCATGGCAGAGGAACAAGTGGCTGGAGATAAAGGGTGGCATCCCCAGGGCCTCCTCCACCTTGGCAGAGAGGGGATGGATAGGTACCTTCTCCAGAAGTACATCAGGATGGGGAAGAGAGTGACCTTGGCGTTGTGGTAGATGGCCCGGGTCAGTGGCCCCTTGGAAGATGAACGCCAGATTAAATCCCTCTCTTTCTCAGAGATGTTGACCTGGGCACAGAAGAGACCAAAGCACTTTGCAGCACTCCTGATGGGGCCAGGTTTCTCTCCCTGACCCCAACTCAGCAGTCTCTAAGCAGAGACCCAAATTCCATCCTGGCTGCTTGCCCCAGGCACAAGGGCAGGATCCCACCTGGATTTCTGTGGGAAGCATTGTGCCCTCCAAAGGGGAGATAGCAGAGCTACTGGGAGGAGATGGGGTGGGTGCAGTGGGAGAGGATGATGGTGACACTGGCCTCTGAGGAGTGAAAGGACTGGATTGGTGGTGTGCAGCACCATCCTGGCATTCCAGGCCTGGCATTTCTCCAGCAGGTAATGCTGGAGAATCATCCCCATCTTTCCCATCCTTATCCACATGCTTGTTCTTAATTTATCAGGGCCTGCTGGGGGGTTGCTTCCCACACCTCCCAGCCCGTGTGGAAGCCCCAAGCTCTACAGCACACCCCAAAGCCCCCCCAGCAGATCCAGACCCCCGCCTGTTCCTCTTTCCCCACCACTGTTCCCAGCTGTGCTGCCATGGCCTTGAGCAATGAGCAGCCTCCAGCCTTCCTGGGCAGGTCCTGGGATCTCACCCGCAGCTTGGGGGGGACGTCAGAGTTCAGGAAAACTTTGCTGATGACCTCAAGTTTCTTTTTGAGAAAGGAACTGTGCTTTTCTGACTCCATGTTGTCGGGTGCTAGAGATTCCTCACAGTCAGCCAGCCTGGAAAACCTGCAAAGGCACGTGGGGTCTTGCTCTGAAACAACTTCTGCTTAACTGCTAGGCTAGACAGTCTTGTTCTTGCTTAATTTGGTGTGGGAAATGGATTTGTAGAAAATTCTTAAATTCCTTTGGCCTTGCAAAAAAGACAAAGTACTTTAGAGAAATAGAACTATGAAAGACACATTGTAGTAGGACCCAGGGGGAGTAATTTTAGATGATTGGCTTTAAGGCATTTACAGCATGGTGTGGCAAAAGCTGATAGGCCAAGAAATGCTTAAAGTGTATTGTAATTAAGAATTAGCTGGCTTCTGATTATGATGGAGTGAATTATAACATCTGTATTGTCTCACCCTTCACATGAGACTGAAAATGGAATAAAAGTTTTTAAAACACTTCTCAGTTGCCTCATCTCTGGGTCAGAAAAGGGCTTAATCTGGCCATTTGGTATTTGCTTGGCCAGGAAAAGCAATCCTCAACCCTCAATCCTCAAAGCAATCCCGTGGAGCAGTGACACGGGATGTATGAAAAGCCACCTCCCTCTTCTGCCACCCTCATGGTCACAGGATTCACCTGGGGCAGGTGATACTCCCCCTTTTTGGGAAAAGAGAAGGACTGAAAGCTGGGGATTTTCCTGTTGTGCGGGTGTTGGCTGCAGTGTTTGTGCCCATTGGCCATGGATTGGTCTTAGAGGTTTGTTGGGTACGTGGACAAAGTCAAGGGAGAAATGCCACCACAACTGGGACATCCAGAACGGTGTAGCCAAATGCTGAATCGCTTGGGACTACCAAACCAAAAGGATTTCAAACAGGAACCCTGAGCCAGGGGATGACTGCAGGCTGAAATGGGGGCTTTGGATTGGAGGCTTCCATCAGTGATGGGTTCAGGCCAGAGCCACTGCAGGCTGGTGGCAAGGCCAAGTTGGATGGAGCTCTGAGCAACCTTGTCCAGAGGGACACATCCCTGCCCAAGGCAGGGAGCTGGAACGAGATGATCTTTAAGGTCCCTTCCAACCCATACCATTCTGGGATTCTGTAGTGGTACCCAAGCATGTGGTGGAGGCAGAACTTACTTGTCCATCTCCACGTAAAAGCGAAGGTCATTGATGAGGAAGTTGATGATGATGAGCTGTTTGTCCAAAATGCGGCGTTTGACCAGCGTCACCTTCTGTGCCTCCCCTTTGCCCTTGCCCTTGCCCTTGCCCTTGCGAGGGCTCTTGGCAGGACTTTTGCTCTTCTTCTCCTTGACAGGCAAATCTGAGGCAGGGGAAGAGATGCTGTGTGCTGCCCAGCACTGGGTTTGTTCCTTCACCTCACCTGGGCTTCCCTAAGCTGCATGCAATTTGCTGGGGGCCTTTCTATCTCTGTGAGCTACACCTTCCCTCTAGCTTGGTGATCTCCTCCTTCCCTCCTCCTCTTTACACCCACAGAGTGTTTATGTTCACTGTTTCCATAGAGAATGGCCTGTTGCTAAAGCCTGCTGGTCTGTCTAGCTGTTGGCCCTGGCTCTGACACAAGCAGATAATGAGTGAGGATGAAAGGGAAAAAAAATCTGTTTCCCCATATACAAAATTCTCTTGATCTAAATAGGGTTTCTGTGTGTTTAGTACATGACTTTTCTAACTGCTTTTCCTCTCTCTTCTCAAACATATGTGTAAACTTTCTGTTCAGGTCAGCTCCCTGTTGCCCAGAAAACAATTTCCTTTTGTTTGTTTTTCTGGCCTGTCTCACCTTAGCTCCATTTAGTGTTTCCTGTTTTGGGTGGTTGTTTTTTTGTTTTGTTTTTTTTTGAGGCAGGGATGCAAACTTGCATATACAGCATTGTTTGAGAGGGATGCAACAGCATAATGGGGCACTAAGTCATGGTGGTGGGAGGTAAGGAACAGGTTTTCTCCATTTTTTCTCTACCTGAACCCAGGGGTGTCCTGGGGAGGGAGGAGCAGGGGTGGCAGGACACTGGACATACTTTCCCTCTTGTTTCTTTGCTCCTGACGGAGAAACTCCTCAAATTCTGCACGCCGTGTGTGGTTCTCCATGTGCCTCCGGAACTTGCAGAAGCTCCTGACAAGCTCCCGGATGGCATCCCAGGCCCATCCCTGCAGGAACACGGCACAGGTGGCATCAGCCAGGGAGCTGCAGCACTGGGGCTGAGCCCTCCTCTTTGGACCCACCACTGCGAGCTGGAGCAGCCTTGGTGTTGGGAGCCAGGACATTCCTCTGGCTGCCCTGGGTGATTGGAGACCCTGGCAAGGGGCTCAGAGACCTTGGCATGGAGTCAAAAACACCTGTGCCTTCGATTTTAGTCTATGGAAAAAATTACCAACTTTGTATGAAGATTTACAAGCCATGAGAGTTTGAGTAGAATGATAGTTAGTTTGTCACAGGGTGAAAAAATAGAATTTTGGGGTTTTAGAATGGGGGTTCAAGAGGCAAGATGGAGGAATCCCATCCTTCTCCTCCTTCTTGTCCTCCATCTTCTGCTGGGATGGTGACACTCTTTGATTGGTTTAGAGTAGAGACAGACTGTCTAACATAGGTGANCCTGTTTCTTCCTAGCCTCCATCTTCTGCTGTCATGGTGGCACTTCTGGAATGGTTTAGAGTAGAGACAGACTGTCTAACATTAGGTGATAGGTATTGGAAAATTATTGTAAATAAAGTATACGTAGTTCTTAGT
>VYZP01032998.1:1896-15556 GCA_013400635.1 Hypocryptadius cinnamomeus
GCTCCCATTCCATGGCCCTGCCCCTCAGGGTGTCTGTCTGTCCATCCCAGTGCTCCCATTCCATGGCCCTGCCCCTCACGGTGTCTGTCTGTCTGTCCATCCCAGAGGACTGGCGTGTGCAGTGCCACTCAGGACAGGTGACATCTCCTGTGGTGCCAGTTGCTGATGGCCGGTGGCAGCGGGAGGCACAGCCCTGCGGGGCCGGTTTGGGAGGGAGCCAGGCTTGGCAAACACCTGGACAAGCTCAGCTTGCCTGGACAAGCTCAGCTCTGTGAGACCCAGCCCAGGGAAGCCCAGGGCTGGAGAGGCCCCAGCCCAGCTCAGCACAGCTGCAGGTGCACACACCTGGGTGCAGGTACACCAGCCTGGCAGCAGGGGCACACACCTGGCTGCAGGTAAACACACACCTGGCTGTAGGTGCACACACCTGGCTGCAGACACACACACACCTGGCTGTAGGTGCACACACCTGGGTGCAGGTGCACCAGCCTGGCTGCAGGTGCACACACACCTGGCTGCAGGTAAACACACCTGGCTGTAGGTAAACACACACCTGGCTGCAGGTGCACACACACCTGGCTGCAGGTAAACACACACCTGGCTGCAGGTAAACACACACCTGGCTGCAGACACACACACCTGGCTGCAGACACACACACCTGGCTGCAGGGGCACACACCTGGCTGTAGTTTTGGGGACACGGAGCAGGCTGCAATAAGGAGAAGCCCTGGGATTAGAGGCGAAAGGCTCAGCTCGGGAGATCAGCCCCTCTGCTGCACAAAGGAAATTGAGTCAGACAAAAGCGCTCTCCTGGTTTATATTCTTAAGATGGTATCGGATTCGTTAGGAAGATGGAGCAGCGGGAGATGTAATTCACCTATTTCATACAAGCACTGGATATTCTGCGACAGGGTAAATTGATTTACAGAGCTGGGAGGCAACGCAGTGCCCCAAGAGATCATTTATTGACCCGCAGAGGGCACAGCCTCCGTGGGGAAAAGGTGGGTGCAACCTGCCCCAGCAGCCCCCCAGCACCGAGGAGAGGATGGGCAGAGGGTGGGCACTGAGGAGAGGATGGGCAGAGGATGGGCACCGAGGAGGGGCAGGGAGAGGGTGGGCACCGAGGAGAGGATGGGCAGAGGGTGGGCACTGAGGAGGGGCAGGGAGAGGGTGCCCAGGGCAGGGGTGGCCTCCCAGACAGCCTCTGGTAGGGCACAGCTTGGCAGAGGGTGGCACGTGGCACTCCCTCAGCCGAGGCCATAATTCCTGTTAAGATAAATCCCAGCCATGGAACAGCGCCTTAAAACGAGGCTTTGAGGAAACAAAACAGATTAAAACATTCTTTTACAGCAAACTCTTCCCTGTGAGCACAGCGAGGCCCTGGCACAGGGCAAAGGGCCTGCCCACCCTCACGGGAAGGATTCCATCCCTGTGTCCCATCCACCCTGACAGGAAGGATTCCATCCCGGTGTCCCATCCACCCTCACAGGAAGGATTCCATCCCTGTGTCCCATCCATCCTCACGGGAAGGATTCCATCCCTGTGTCCCATCCATCCTCACGGGAAGGATTCCATCCCTGTGTCCCATCCATCCTCACGGGAAGGATTCCATCCCTGTGTCCCATCCATCCTCACGGGAAGGATTCCATCCCTGTGTCCCATCCATCCTCACGGGAAGGATTCCATCCCTGTGTCCCATCCATCCTCACGGGAAGGATTCCATCCCTGTGTCCCATCCATCCCTGTGTCCCATCCATCCCCGTGTCCCACCCATCCCTGCCCTCTGGCAGTGGGATCCATTCCCTGTGTCCTGTCCCTCCATCCCTCGTCCCAAACCCCTCTCCGGTTTCCCGAGTCTCCCTCAGCCCCTGCTGCGGACGCTGCCCTTTGTCGGGAGCACAGACCCTTTTCTCGGGAGCGCTCCCTTTGTCAGCCCAGCACGCCCTCTCCAGCTCCTTCCCACCAGAGGTAATTACCTTAAGAGCTCATTAGGACCACAGGATGTGCGGCTGCTGCCTGGAAATCGGGCTCTATTTTTATCCCGGCAGAGTAAAACGTGGCAGATTGACGAGAGCTGTCCCTCCGGCAGGAAGGCAACTGGCTTGTTAGAAATGACTTTCCTTTCGCTAAAAGTCTGGTTCCTGTTCCTTCCCAGCGTGTGGGACACCCCCGCCGACCCAGCCCCAGGTCCAGCGCTGCCTCTGGGGCATCCTGCCACAATTCCAGCTGACCCCCAGGGCCGAGCCCTCCCAGGCCAGCAGCACCCGCAGGGATCCTGCCTCCCAGCCCTGGGCTGCCCGGGCTGCCTGGGGTGCCGTGCAAAGCCCTCCTCACACCAAGGAGCCCTCCAGGAACAGACCCCACGGGTCCTTCCCAAACCCCAGGAGAAACCTGCCCCCCACAAACGGCCCCTGGGCACCCCCAGGGCCGGGCTGATGCTCCCAGAGTCTCTCCACAAGCAGGAGCAGAGCAGGAGGATGTCAAACACGCTCGAAATGTGTATGGATTGCAAGGCCATAAATATTTGAAGGGGCTGAGCGAGTCTGTTCTAACACTGTGCAAGCTCCAGTGCCCCTCAGCCCTTCCCTTGGCCAGGATGCCAATCCCTGTGGCTCACCCACTGTCCAAATAAAGACCAGGATAATTGCAGCACTTACAGAAGTGCTGTAGTGGGGCCTCTGCACTTTATCAGAGGGCTTTTTTCCCAAGCACACCTGAAAGGAGCCAGAAGCACTCACCCCTGCCATGCCTGCTCCGTGCAAGGCTTCTGTCCTGCCAGGCTGCTCACCTGGAAGAGTGCAGCAGCCAAAGGGTGCCAGAATCCCTCTGCCTGGACCCTGAGAGCACAGCCTGGGAATGGGAATGGCACAGCTGCTGTGGCAGCTCTGCCACCCTGGGAATGGGAATGGCACAGCTCCTGTGGCAGCTCTGCCACCCTGGGAATGGCACAGCTCCTGTGGCAGCTCTGCCACCCTGGGAATGGGAATGGCACAGCTCCTGTGGCAGCTCTGGCACCCTGGGAATGGGAATGGCACAGCTCCAGTGGGAGCTCTGCCACCCTGGGAATGGGAATGGCACAGCTCCTGTGGCAGCTCTGGCACCCCAGCACCCAGCACAGGCTGCACCCAGGGCACTGCCACACAGCAGGTGGGGATGAGGGCACCTCCCGGGCGGTGGCAGTGTCCCCTGCCTGCCACCAGCCCTGTTCCTGTTCCCATGGCAATCCCCGGCCCTTCCAGCTGCACTCCGCCTTGACTTCTCCGCTCTCTCCATAGAAATCCGTGAACAAAGCAGGAGGATGGAGCCAGGCAGGTGCGCGGGGTCAGCTCCTCCTGATGTGCCCTGTCCTGCACAGAAACCAGGGCTGGAGCCTTTCGGAGCAGGTTTGACTTCATCCTCGGCTCACGGGGACTGCACAGGGTGTAAAACCCCAGCCAGCTGAACCCCCTCCTGACCCTCCCGTGTGTCCCACAGGCCACTGAGCCACTGCCACCCCGGGCTGTGCCTGCTGGAGGTGACACTTCCAGCCACTGCCACCCCGGGCTGTGCCTGCTGGAGGTGACATTTCCAGCCACTGCCACCCCGGGCTGTGCCTGCTGGAGGTGACATTTCCAGCCACTGCCACCCCGGGCTGTGCCTGCTGGAAGTGACATTTCCAGCCACTGCCACCCTGGGGCTGTGCCTGCTGGGGGTGACACTCGAGCCACTGCCACCCCGGGCTGTGCCTGCTGGAGGTGACACTTCCAGCCACTGCCACCCGGGCTGTGCCTGCTGGGGATGGCACTTCCAGCCACTGCCACCCCGGGCTGTGCCTGCTGGGGGTGGCACCTCTCACAGGGCTGAGGAAGAGCACACGGAGGGAATGGCCAGCCAGGTGTGAGAGCAGCAGTTAAAAGCGGGGGAAGCTCCCTCAGTGCTCCCTGCTGCTCCCGCAGCGTGTCTGCCCCAGGGCACGAGCAGGACCCATCAGCGGCTGCACAGACACCAGCTGTGTCCCAAAAACACGGCTCGGGAAGAGCCCGGCGGGGCCGGGAATCACACACCGCCCACAGGAGCTCCAAAGCGCCCAGCCCGCTCCCCATTCCAGCCCCTGACATCCCGGTACAAAACCCCCACGCTAATGACAAAGCCCTGTGGAAAGAGCAGCGCTCTCTGCTCCCACTGCCTCTGAGGCCAGCCTCAGCCTGACGGCTGCGGGTTTGCTCAGTGCCTGGGGACACCGCCTGTGTGTCACTGCTGGCACGGGCAGCACCCCAGCAGCCAGGAGGAGCCCCTGCCGCTGCCATTTATTCATTATTGCTCCGTTGGATCAGTTTTGGGCTCCTCGTTCGTGCCCAGAACAAAGCCCAGATGTGGAGCTGGGGTTCCACGAAGGGGTGTGCTCCTGCCTGGGGCTGTGACAGGGCACAGCCTGCTGAGCTCCCCGGATGGCCCCACGCACCCTCGGCTCCATCCAAGCCCCACATGTGGAAATCTGTCACCAAAAGAGAAATCACAGGCAGAAAAAAGCCCCGTCATGTGCTCAAGGAGTCACTCCCAAGGCTGGGGAACCATTCCCTGCTGGTTTGGATCAACCTGCACACGGGAACAAGGCCAGCCTGAGATCACCCAGGGAACAAATGCTGGGGGAGGAAGGAGGGACAGCACTGGCAAGGGCCACGGGGAGAAAAGTCTGTTTGGGTTTAGGAGAAGAACCTTAGTGCTGAGGAGGAGCCCAGGATCACCGAGATTTCAGCAGGGACTCGGTCCAAGAGAGCACCTGGGGAGGAGGAGTGACAGAGCCAGGGCAAGGGCCAGAGCCAAGGCTCAGTGCCACGGTGCCAGGGGGCCACCAGTGCCCCTGTGCAGATGGAGGAGGACGGGCTGGCACAGCAGGAATGCTCCCAGTACCCATCACACCTCCACTGCCCTGCTCCTGCTCCACTGCCACTGCAACCCAGCCCTCTCCTCTGCTCCTGTGCTTCTGCTGCCCCCACATCTCTTCTTTTCCAATGGCCCCAGGAGCTCCAGGTTTTCAGGTCCTAAAAACACTCTGTTCTCATTCCACATTTCCTTTGGAAAGCCATTTTTACTTGCAAGCCAGAAATATTAGTCAGCAAACTATACAGTGCAAGGCTAATGAGAACTAGATCGATTCATGAAAAGTACCTGCTCAGCAAATTTATTATTTTTCAAACATAAGTCTATTGGATTCCAGCTTCTTTCCCCCAGTCCCAAAACACTGCCCATTCCATGAGTTAAGTGTATAAGGGATAGCTGCAATTGCTACCTGATCCATATATTCTTAAAGCCTCTTTCCAGCTCCAGAATGGCTGACTCAATTTTAGCCATTTTTTTATTAAAGAAAAATCCCCTATAGGCAGCTGGATGGATATTTCCTTTGGGATCCCAGCCTGTGTTCCAGGGTAAGAGCCAACACGAAACAGCCACTATAAACCTTCTGAAAAACACAAGCCCCTCATCGATGTGACAGATATGCCACTATAATTAAAGTCTTTGGCAACAGACATAATGCAGCCAAAATATTCTATTCTGGGCTGCAGCATTGATCAGATCCTGACATCACACATTAACGAGCTGAGGCCTTGCTGGCTGTGGAAGCTGCTGTTAATTACCATGAGAAAAACCACCTGGATTGTCTGGTGAGACACCAGGACCTGCCAGCCCCACCTGCATCCCCCTCCTGACCCAGCCCAAGGGTTTGTCCCTGCTCAGGAGCCCAGGGCTCGTGTTCTTTACTGCCAGGTAGGAAAGATTAAAATATGTGTGAACCTCGAGTTTCCAGTGAGCTGCCCAGTGCAGAGACCTGGCACTGCCAGGACAGGAAAAGGGGACTCAGCCTTGGCTTGGCTGCGGTGGGATTGCAGGAACAGAGGGAGGCTCCCAGCTCAAACAGCCAAAGAAAGGATGGTAAAATGATTATGGCAGAATTATCCTGATAAAATCATCAGGGTAGAGCCAGCAATGCCTGCACCTCTCCAGGAGGAACTCCCCAACCTTTCCATTTTCCCAACACCAAGCAGATGACAAAGAACCAGGAAGGTTTGCAGTCTGTTCCCTCGTCTGAGAGGAGCTGTTTCCATTTACAGCAACTTTCCTGGCCAGGACCAAAGGCCAGACAGCCTGGGAACACAAACCCTGCCTGGTTTCCGTGAGGAGGACTGGGATCGTGCAGGAATGGACACAGAGTGGATCCCGTGGTTTGAACCAGCCCTGCCCCACCCTGGGGTTACATAAACCCACAGCTCTGATGGGCATCGGCCGCGACAGCCGCTGACTCCGCTGAGCAAAATCAGATTTTCCTGCATTTCACCCCCCAGTCCCTCCCAGATAACAAGCTGGAGGAAGCACAATGGCATCTTGTATTCTGTGTGTGCACAATTAACCAAGTTCCTCGCGAAATTTCAGCTGCCAAGTCACTTCTGTGGATAAAGACAATGGCACCGGTGAAGGTGATGTGCTTGGAGGGTAATTAATGCCCAAGCGTAATTAAGGGGCCTGCAGCTTTAAAAGGACAAGGCAGGAGGGACAAAATGCCCAGCTGATCACCAGGATCCCATTGGATCATCCCTCCACAGTTACAGAAGTCCTGGTTTGCTTAGAAAATAAAGAGCTTTTCTCCACCAGCAGCTGGAGCCCATTCCCACACCTGCCCCAGCCCTGCCTGGGGAAACATCAGACGCCCAGGACCAGGCATTGTTTGCAAATAGAATTATCAAACCCCAGAATGGTTTGGGCTGGAAGGATCCTTAATGGTCACCCAGAGCCACCCCTGCCACGGCAGGGACACCTCCCAGTGTCCCAGGTGCTCCAGCCCCAGTGTCCAGCCTGGCCTTGGGCACTGCCAGGGATCCAGGGGCAGCCCCAGCTGCTCTGGGCACCCTGTGCCAGGGCCTGCCCACCCTGCCAGGGAACAATTCCTGCCCAACATCTCACCTATCCCTGCCCTCTGGAAGGAAGCACACTTCCAAATGATTTATTTTCTGAAGAGGAAGGAGCTGGTCTCCAGGATCTGGGCAGAAGAGCTGGCACATCTCTGCCAGCACTGCTCACCTGGCTGCTGCCCCAGCACCCTCTGGCATCCTGGCTCAAACCACGCGGGCACACACGCCGCTGGGTGACACATTTCATGAGGTTCCATCTCATTTTCAGTTTTTTATTTCTGTTTTCCAGGAGTGCCAGTGTTGCACGCGCTGACAGAGCTCGGTGGCGCGTGGGGACGTTCCCTCTGCTGGTCCCTGCTCAGCCCAGCATGACGACAAAAACATTTGGTGTCCCTGAGTCCCAGCGAAGGCCTTCCCACACGGATCTCGCGTGCTCCCACCCCGCTGCCCTTCACGCTCCTCTTCCTCACTGAGCAGAAGAGCTGTGGCAGGCCCAGGGCTCCTGCAGGGCCGAGCTGCTCCCTGTGCGAGCTCTGCTCCTGCCCCGGGCACGGCAGGTGCTGCTGCTCGGTGACAGCTCCAGAATGCTCCCAGGGTGGGTTCCTGCTGTGCTGACCCAGGATGGAGGGTTTGCCACTCTCCTGGGCCTGGCAGCAGCTGGCAGAGCTCTGCTGGCATGGGCTGGAGCGCAAGGAAAATATCTCTTGTGGTGACAAAGGTGCCACATAAATCAGATTTTAGAGAGGGACCGAATGCCACAGTGGGTGCAACACTGATGGCAATACAAGGGGAGAGACCACAAATCAGGATAGGATGTATTTTCCTGAGTTCTGAAGCTTCCAACAGGCTGGTAGGAACAGCCAAAAGTCAGTAACTACTATTCCTGTCAGAGGAGGGCATTTAGCCCCACCCTTGGAGCCACCTGGTCTAGTGGGAGGTGTCCCAGCCCATGGAAAGGACTTGGAACAAGATGAGCTTTCAGGTCCCTTCCAACCCAAACCATTTAATGATTCTAAGATCCAGTGATCCCTTCCAGTCATCCCCAGCCCTGGCATCACAAACTCTGGCCCAAGGCAGCCACAGTGTCCATCAGAACCTGCTGCCATCTCCTGTGCTGTGCAAGAGCCACAGGCCCTGCAGACACTCACTGTGGACACACCATTCCTCACAGCAATTCCAGACCATCAATGCTCCCCTACTGCTGGAACAATTTACCCTGGAAACATTTCAAAGAGAAGAATTTGACCTGAAACCTTCGTATTTGCAGAAGCAACTCCAGAGCTTGCTGTAACCAAACAATAATTGGGTTTTCTGCCCACAAACAAGTGGCTGATGGCAGTGGCAGCATTCTGGGCTCTGCCACAGTTCCCAGCCTGACCCCAGGCTAAGGAGGGATTGTCTGCTCTCCACAAAATGGATGGAACACAAACCCCAGCACTTCCCCCACAGCAAACCTTTGTTTGGCTTCTTCCCGGCCTCCTCAGTGGCACATGACACGAGACAAAAATAAGCACAAGCCATCCTGGAACACCAAGGGCCCATCAAGGAGCCACCCCCTGAGCCAAGTGGCAAAAGCCTGGCACAGGGTGCCCAGAGCAGCTGGGGCTGCCCCTGGATCCCTGGCAGTGTCCCAGGCCAGGCTGGGCACTGGGGCTGGAGTGCCTGGGACAGTGGGAGGTGTCCCTGCCATGGCAGGGGTGGCACTGGGTGGGATTTAAGGTCCCTCCCAACCCACAGCACTCCAGGATTCTGTGATGCCACACACCCTGCAAGGACCCCACTCCTGCATAAGCTGGGGAGGAGTTTCCACAGACTGAGGGCACCTCCAGCAGGGCCCTGCCCACCACCCCTGGTGGCATCTCCGGGAGGGTCTCGCTCCCCACGCCGTCCTTGTCCACCCCACACACGGCTTCCAGGAGGAGCCAGCTGCGAGGTTTCAGTGACCAAACTTGTGCCAGGTCACAGAGGGATCTCAGGAGCTGTCAGTGCCCCCGGTCCCGTACGGGGCACACCAAGGCATCGTGTGAGTCCAGGCGCTGCCAGCACGTGGCCACCGACGTCATCCCCGCGGCCACCATCCCGCTGGGCTCCTGGAGGCTGACTCAAAAATTAAAAATAAGTGGGCTGCTCACGGCACTTTCAGTATTCCCCAGACGCCTCAGAAAAAGCCTCCTGCTGCACATTACCTAATTCTGACACGACAGAAGGAGCAAATTCCTTTTTCCCGGTGCTGTGGAACACATCCCTCTGCAATGGCATCTCCGCGTGTGTGCAGGAGCGCGCGGACATCTACATCTATATCTGCCTCTGTGTCTATATTTGCCTTCAGCATCTTCCACAGGAAAGTGATAAGCAAAGTAGTTCTGTCAGGAAATTGGCTCCTGAGAGGGGAATAGCCGGCGGGTTCACAGCAGGTAACGTTGTAAAACAGGTATGAAAAGTGAACAGAAAACAGACATTTCGGCTGGCGGAGAAAGAACAGCAATAGAAATATTTTCCACGGGTTTGCAAAACAACTTGGGGTTTTGCTCCCACTGCAACGTGAGCAAATATTATCCCCCATTTTCAGTGGACATTTAGTGGATGTTTTCCTCAGCTGCCTTCTGTATCTTTTGGACATAAATTTAAGAGGAAAAGGAGATGAAATGCTTCTTTGACTGCTGTTTTCCCTTCAAACTCATTGTGCATTTCAGGCAGTTCCCTCCCGAGCCTACAAACCGAGTGTATGCAAATGCTGGAGCCAGGGGCGAAGGAGCTGCCCCGCCAGCACAACTCACGGAGACACAGCTGAGCCACAGCGACGGGTTTCTGCTGCAAACACATTTCCAAGGCTATGAATAAAAACATGGCTTCGAACAGCCAGCAGCAAAGCCGTGCTGACGCTTTCAGCCTCCCTGGGACCCGCAGGCCGGAGCACCCCGTGCCCGCTGCCCCAGCCTGGGGCTCCCCCGCCGCTCCGCGCTGGGGCTGCTCGGGGGCTCTGGACGATCGGGAGAGCAGGGGATGCTCGGAGCGCCCGGCCCGGTGCTGGCCCTCAGCCCGGGACCCTCAGCCTGGGACCCTCAGCCCGGGACCCTCAGCCTGGGACCCTCAGCCCGGGATCCTCAGCCTGGGACCCTCAGCCTGGGACCTCATCCTGGGACCCCCAGCCCAGGACCCTCAGCCTGGGATCCTCAGCCTGGGACCCTCAGCCCGGGAACCTCAGCCCAGCCTGGGACCCTCAGCCTGGAACCTCATCCTGGGACCCCCAGCCCGGGACCCTCAGCCTGGAACCTCATCCTGGGACCCCCAGCCTGGGACCCTCAGCCTGGGACCCTCAGCCCGGGGCCCTCAGCCCGGGACCCCCAGCCCGGGACCCCCAGCCCGGGATCCCCAGCCCCGGACCCGCATCCTGGGACCCCCATCCTGGGACCCCCAGCCCCGGACCTGCATCCTGGGACCACACGCCGCATTTCTGTCAATGGCTTTGGCCCCCGTCCCTGTCCCCGCACTGGGGCTCCAGCTGCGGAGGGAAGGGAGGGCTCTGGGACAGACAGACAGACACCACAGCCGGGCACAGAGCCGCTGGTTGTGGCGCTGCCGGGAGTGGCCCTGTCCCCCCAGCGCGTCCCCGTGCCCGGGGCTCCGGGCGGAGCCGCCCTGCGGAAGCAGCGGTCTCCTAACCTACTTCCCGGGAAAAGCAATTGGAAACTCTCAGAAGATAAAAAGATAATGAACAAATAACCTTCACTGCCACAAACCCCCAGCTCCCCTTTGTGCTGCTGCCTGATATTAATGATCCTGTCAGGGCTCCTAAAGAACTTCGTGCTCCAAGTGGCAAGCAGGGGGTTTGTCCCAGAGTGCAGCCAGGAGCTCGCTTTCATTTCCTCCCAATCTTAGGCAAGAAAGTTCTTACATTCTGCATCTAAGAAACCATATATTTATTTTCTCACATCTCCACGTTCCTGTCGTTCTACTGGGGTTTGAAACAAAACACCACTATCTTTTCAGGAAAATGCTTGATGCATCGAGCAACGGCAAATCATTAATTATTTCGAGCCTTTTATGCCACCACTGACACCACAGTGAAGAATTTAAAACATTTCCTCGGACAAGCAGCTCACTGACAGCAAACCACAGCACTGCTGTGTGTTTCAGAGCTCTTTTCATCCCGACGGCGCTGCGAGGAGCCTGGCCAGCAGCCTGCGCCGCGGAGCACGAGGGGTGGAACTCCAATTAAACACACAGCTACACCAGCCCTCACCACGGAGACAAGCCGAACGCCTTCAGGAATGGCTGCCCCTCTCTGTGAGCCCCCTCTCCCCGGGGACACGTCTCGGGGCAGTGACACCCGGGACCAGGGTCCCCACGCCCACAGGTGGCAGGCAGCACATGCCAAGGGATGGGGCAGGGATGGCACCGCTGCCTTCCCACACCTGAGGGACCCCAGGCACGAACCATCACCTCTATTTCCTGAGGAGCTGCCTCCACGGCCTGTGGCACTGTCAAGCAGCAGCTTTTCCCAGCCAAGAGCCCAACATCTTCCTGCTCAGGCAGCTGCTGTGAGTCCCGGGTGCTGGCAGGGCTGAGGGCCCGGCCCTGCCTGCTGGCAGACAGATGCTGGGACAGCAGTTTCCCCAAACCAGCAAACACTGGGATTCACAAAAAAACCTCATGACAAAAGGTTCACGGAGGTGCCAACCCCGCTGGCCCGACCCACTGCACCCTGCTCTCTGTGCCCGTGGCACCTCTGTCCCCCCAAGAGCATCTGGGGGGCCCCAGGGATGAGTCCTGCAGGCTCCTCTGCCTGCTTGGATGAGCTGTTCAGGAGTGAAAATTCGGGGGAAAAAAGAGGAAGGATTCATCCCAGCTCAGACAACGAACTGCTCGTTCTACATGGGAATATGAACAAAGCAAACCTTGGAAAATCAAATAAAAAAGGCTTTATTTAGAAGCAGAATGCTCAGGTATTATCTGGCAGCAGCAAACCCCTACTCACACACCTTCATCAAGCACAGCCAGAGGTTAATTTCATGACAGATTTAACCGATGCCATTATCTGAAATGTAAATAAATCTGCTCAAAAATCAGCTCTGCCTCCAGCGCTGCTTCCTCCTCCCCAGCAGCGCAGCCAGATGACCCGTCAGACAGGCCATGCTCCAGGGAGGGCACAGAGCCCGTCCTCATCCCTGCTGCCAGGGAGGACACCCGGGCACAGCAGCAGAACCAAGCACAGGCACAAACTTCCAGCCCCGGCCCCGCTGCCAGACGGATCCCAGCGCTGCGTGTGAGAGCCGCGGCTGCCGCTCCGGCCAGGATCTCCGGATTCCAGCAGAAATAGAAAGACATAAATTACATCCAACAGGCGCAGAACCAGCCTGGGTGAGGAGACACTGTGGATCTCGGCAAGATGTGAAATCTCTGCGCTCGTGAGGGAATGACCTTCAAAACTCATTCAGCGCTCGCAGCCTGCGCGGTGACGGTTCCCTCCTCACTTGTGAGACATTACACATTCCTGCTATGTTCTCCCTAATTTCGCATGGACTATAAATACTTGGCTTATAAGGCAGCACGAAAGCAAGCGAGAGCAAACATTTAAGTGGGGTAACCTTGCTTGTCAGGGTAGCAGGAGCGAATTCTCCATCCCTCAGGTCGCGCATGCTAAACGCCAGGAACCCCTGTTTACTATGCTACACATAAAATATCAACCGGAATATGGGACCGAGTCATATTTTCTCTTTAAAAAATATGACATGCAAAATGACGACACCTTGTCGAATTGTCTTAAGGGCAGAAAATCCAGATTTTTCTGAACTGCTCTGCCCACACTTTCTCCCCCAAACTGCAGTTTCCCGTTTAATTAGTATTAAAAACAACCTCTGAGAGACGAATTAGTTTGGCTTATGCAAAATAAACTGGGCTGCTGTTCGAGCCGTTTACTGGGTCACACTTTACAACCCCGGTGGGGGAGGTGAACGGGGACCGGCAGCACTACCACCATTCTTCAGCGGTATTTGCACAAATCACCCTATTTATCGATTTTAGGCTGTTTAAGCCAAAATGACGGTGCCTCCCATAGCCCGCAGCACCCTTGGTAACCGTCCTTTGGCATTATCACCAGAAGCAGGTTTGTGCCTGGAAATGAAAGGATGTTCACCCCTCCTTGGCATCACAGGCCAGGGAGAGCTGGGGGCCCCCGGGGCTGGGCGGGGGGAGCTGTTGCTATTGACGTGTTGAGTCACCTTTACTCAAAACTCTGCCCCGAATTTTCCATCGCCCACGGGCTGGGCTGGGGCCAGCCGCCTCCAGCAGCAATCCCCGCGCGTGCGGCTCCGCACAGGTTTTCGTGAGCTCCCTTGCAAGGATGATGCTGACGGCAGGAATGAAGCGCAGGAGCAGCCGGAGCCAGGGATGCTTCTCTCAGCCCCCGGTCACACGGTCCCGGTACCGGACTCGCTCCAGCGGAGCCCCGGAGTGCGTTTCCCTAGTTTTCAGCAATACGACACATCCCACGACATCTGCGCGCTGAGCGATGTCCCTCGCAGCCCTGGCAGCGCAGGGACATCGGCTGAGGGGCGACGGCCCGACCATGGGTGCCGGTGTCGGTCCCGGTCCCGGTCCCCTCCCGGCACGGGGGCGCAGGGGGCGGCGGATGCGCGCCCGTCCCCGCCGCTCCGGACGATTACAAAACCCGAGCGCTCATCACGGCCAGCCGGGCGCTAACGGGGGAGGCAGAGCGGGCACCCGGCCGCGGCGGGGCCGGGAGGGTCTGTCCCTGCCAGCAGCACCACCGCGCA
>VYZP01032999.1:0-20008 GCA_013400635.1 Hypocryptadius cinnamomeus
CTTAAAAAGACACAGACTTCTGATTTGTAAGAAAAACACTCCAGCAAAGACCAGTTGTCTCCGCTTTCCTTGCCCACAAAGCATATTGTTGTTTCTGAATAAGATATTGGGATCTAATTGTTAATAAATAACTGGCAGCTTGTAGAAGACAAGCTGTGGGATTTGACATTATTTTGCCACTTGAGTTATTCATCCCATGTCTCACTTGGCCAGTATTCATTGAAGCTGTAGGTTAATGCAGGCTGACAGCATTAAAGCAGCCTGGCCTCCAGTATATCAGCCAGAGATGCATCCTGTGTCATAAAACAGAATAAAGTGTCATGCCTCTAAGTGCCATGGTATAAAATGCAAATAGCAAAAAAACCCCAAAAAAACCACCTTCACAGGTCCCATTTTTGCACCAGATTTAAAATGTTATTTCAAAATATCTTCTCTTTTTTTATCTCTGCCATAAGGAGTGGCACAGGGTCAAAAAAAAACCCCACATTGCAAAGGTTTACCAAGTGAAATCATTAAAATGCACAGGGTATTTGTGTAATGATTGCAAGAAGAAAGTTAAATTATGCTCACTTGGTCTCTCCTCATACAGTTCAGAGGCCTGCAAACCAATTAGCAAAACTCTTACTTCTTTCCTATTCATTAACTGAACCCTTCCAGTGAGCTATTTGCCCAGTTCTCACAAAAAGGGAAACAAAACAAAGAGTGCAGAGAGTTCTGTTAACATTCTCATCCAGCATAACCAGCCTCTTGGGTCTTTCACTACAGACTAATCCCTCCTCTTTCACAACTTGCATGCAGATGGAGACACTCTAAAGTCCCCAGTGAAGGAGTTTAGAGGTCTGTTACAGCCCAGTCTTCCCATTTGATGCTCACAGGGGCTTGAAAAATAAATGAGACAGCAGCTTAGATTATTCACATTACAGAACTTGTCAAAATCAGGCACACAGCCTCATGATACTGGCAGAAGAAAGAAGCAGATTCCTAATTTAGATGCTTTCATTTGCCTACTAAAGGCTGAATTACCATTGGAAAGCCTAGGTATCTAACTTGGGCTCTTAAATCTGGATAGGATGAATACATTTCCTTCTCCAATCTCACTCTCAAAGCTGCCTTTTATTCCCTAATTGGTGAGTGTCAGAAGGGAGCAAAACAGGAAACACCATTAGGAAATCTACCTGTGAATTCATACCAGTGTCACCAGCACATTCAAGAGATTCAGGTGCAGAGTCAATACCTTGAATGTTTCGTGCTAAGCTTGTTCAGATTGAGCTAATGCCTTGACAAGTTCTCTGGGGTTTACATCAGTGTTTGTTATTTACACACACCGTGGAAGGATTCCCCAGGTCAGGGCCAGTACACACACAAATTCAGAAGTAAAAATCTCATGCCCCAGACATCCAGCCTAGGACACAACAAATAATTCAGAGAGGAGTGGAAGATAGTCCTAATTAATGTTGTTTGCCAATAACTCCAGAGTGAAGTCACAGATTCCTTACAACAGAGAAGAATTTTAAAGGACAGTTAAATGAGGATAATAAAGTGGTCTTGCAAATGGCTGCAGGTAGCTCCTCCCGGGTCAGAGTGGCAGCATGGGAGAAAGCATTTGAATCACTGTTCTCATCACAGGTAGAGGAGAAAGCTGACATTTCAATAAGTAGGAGCAGATATCATAAAGGAACAAAAAAGAGCCCAATACCCAATGAAAATCTTTCATCTTCCTCCAAATAAGAAATACAAGAACTGCTCTAAAAAGATAAGCAATATACTGGGTCTCTTATACAGAACATCCAGATTCTGCTGTAATGCAAGAAAACAAGCAAATGCTGGAATTATAACTATCTCCACACCTAACTTAGCGGCATTAAAACTTTCTTTTAACAAAGCCATTAAATCTCTTGAGAGCACAGGCACAATGCAAGCCCAGCTCACTCACTACAACCAAATTCATGAAGTTTAGAATTGCTTTAATGGTGAGATGAAAAGGTCTCCTTCTCTGTTACACTTGTACACTGAAATAACTTTTTTTTTCAGATAAGAAATATCATGGCAAGTATCACGTAGAATGCCCTCCCCAGTAGCAGCTCTCTTACTGGTGCACAGATGCAGCAAAATAGAAAGCCTGTATAAGCTTGATGATACAGAAAGCCACATTCAAAGCCCATCAGCTGTAAGTTGCATGATGACACAAGCTACAAACAGCACTTGGGAAATTATTGAAGTTGCACTCAATATGTTTTGTCATCAAAAAGCCAGAATGAATTACGGGGAATGAAAGACATAAGGAGAAATACTCAGAGTTTAAGAAAAAATTTCCACCTATTTATAAGATATCAAGCCCCTACTTTCATTTGTGGTTGCACCAGGGAGTTATTTCCCTTGCAATGTACAGATTTTATTCTGCTCATTTTTGAAGGGTGCAGTAAGACCACAAACCAATTCAGTTTGTAACATAAATATGTCCATAAGGAGCAAGGAGAACATTTGCCAAGAAGGACATTACAAATAACAAGATCACCACAGACTCACAGAATACCTGAGGTTGGAAGAGGGCTCTGGAGGTCAATTAGTCCAACCTCCTCCTCAAAACTTCAAAGTCAGACCACATCCTTCAGGGCCTACTCCAGTTGAGTTCTGAAGTCTCAAAATATTTCTCTTTCTAATAGAGAGGCACTGAAATATCTTCACCAGAGATCTCCCAAAGGAACTGAATTAACACCTTACAAGGGGCAGTTTCACTTACTTTGGTTAAAATAAATTGGAAAAGCAGCCCTAAAAAAGTTCTGGATGTGATTACCCTTTGCATACATGCTCCACATCAAATAAATCTTGGCCATCTTAACCAGTTTGAGATAAAATAACTTAAGGTGAAGCACCTGCTGCCATTTACACTCTTATTGGGTAAAAGGGACTGAAAAGGTCCCATGAACTTTCAGATTCATAGCTCCAGGACCCAGGAACCCCAGAGATGCCCATGGTCTCCATTTCCTACAGGACCATTGGACACAAACACAAGGAGCATAAATAAATGGTCCTCTTGGTGTGTAAATGCTTAGAGGGAACTGGTTCTATGCAAAGCTCTTGGGTTAGCTCCCAGTAACGTACCCTGGCACATCTGGGAATTAACACAAGGCAGAGACTATTTTTAACAGGCATTCTGCATGCAGGGGAAGACAATTTAACAAAACAGACAAAAAGAACACAGTAGCTGGCCACTGCTAGGGCAGCCCCAAGCACATCTGACAACAGCTTGTGTCACCTCAAGAGGATGTAGGACAAAATTCCTTCTATTTGAGGTAGTGAACACTTAATTTTGACATACTCCTCCTCATCCAGGCAATCCATCTTTCCAAGTGACAGAGGATGATGACGAGGTAAGGGGTTTGTGTCCTCTTATTTTCTTGTCTAATGCCAAAAGCATTCATTCACACTCTGCTTCGCTCTCTGCCCAAAGATGACACAAATCCACACTTTGCTCTTTCTCAGGAGAGGAGCCCCATTTGCCACAGTGAGCAGGACCAGTGCCAGCACAACCCGCAGTGGAACCTTTCAGGAAAGTGCACAGGGGAGTCCCAAACCAGAAGAATTCCACAGAAACTGAGAAAGCTTTCAGGAGCCCACAGATCACAGGGCCAGGAGCACCAGTGGTCAGGAACCTCCATCCACATAAGGACCAGGAGCACCAGCCAGTCCAACAGACCATAGCAAAGCAGCTGATGCAAAAATGGGGTGCACTTAAGGACAGAGTCTAGGGCTGGACTTGGCTGTGCTGGGTAAAGGTTTGGACTTGACCTTAAAGGTCTTTCCAACATAAAGGTTTCTTAGACTCCTATTTGTTGATGCAGAATGAAAACTCCCCTGTTCCAGCTGTAACCTGCTGACAATTTGTTGCATTTGCTGCTTGAAAGAGCATCATGTTCCAGACAGCACCAGCTCAGGTCTGGTTCCAAGGGAATATCCTGTGTACACAACCAAGCCAAGATCCTGTAAGCAGTTAGAAATGACTACAGCTACCCTATGCATGCACAAAAAGCACTTCTGTTTCATAGATGAGTTTAAAACTGCAGGATCTAGGTCATAGTTTCTGGTGCACTTCCAAGCTTTTCAAATAAGATTACATTTTAAATTATTATGCAATTAATGGAGATTAATTGGATTTAGTAAGAAGCAAAATGTCATCATTTTATTTTTTAGGTAACACTTATGGTGAAATCCTGACATTACTGAGGCCAAGGGAGTTCTACAAACAGCCCCCTGGGAGCCCAAATGTCATCCTTAATGAGTTATAATACAAAATTACTGATATTTAGCATCCTCAAGCACGAGGCTATGATTATAAATTATTTACTCTTGAACATCCGTACTGCATAATGGGTTTAAAATCAACTTATAGGTAAAGGACCTGAATCATCCAGTGAAATTGTCATTTCACATAACAGAAAATTGGGAATTTTTTTAGTTACACATACACAGAATTAATCAAAAATCGTGCCTACACAGTCAGAGGTCTACTTGTTCTGCCACACAGATATACAGACTCATGGTAGGCACAGATCAAGGTGCTGGATGGGTGACTTTTAATCACTGCTGGAAATAGGCAAACATCAAGAGAAACTCTATGCCCCAAGACAGAAATAAACTTCACTGGGCTCACATTCTTAGAGTCCTCTTGTGTCCTTACTAAGAGGTGAAAAGATAAAACAGACATCCAGCACCACAGTTAAGCATTTGCACTCCTCAGGCACCATCATACAGAGTGAAAAAAAAATCTATTCAGGTGTCAAATATCGACATTATTCCACCCTTAAAGTGATATTATTCTGTACAGGTAGTTTACACATGACTGGATAAAAGGATTGCTAGAATATTGGTGCCCTAAATAGAATTCACATCCCAGAGGAACCTGGAAAGAGCCATCAAAAGAGAAGGAAAATATGCTAGTGCCACATGTATGTCTTTTGATGCTCTGCAATATTCTGAGATCTTATTCTGCTTCTCAATAAATCCCACCAACAACTCCAGAATGACGACAACCTGCTACAAGCAACACTAAAGTCAGATTACTTGGCAAACCTTTCTGCTTCTTACAGTGGCAAGATTAAAAGGAACAGTTTATAGAGACATAGCACAGGAAATACTGCTTGATTGTGCACATTCAGTCCTCCCATAAACCACATTCCCATCACTGGGTGTGTCTGAAATGGGTATTGCTCATCCATGGCATGTTAGAAAACCAAGCTGAGTTCCCAGGGTCGAGGGGAGCCTCAGCAGGTGCAGCATCAGCTTCTCAAGGAGCAATCACATCTGATAGATGCCCGGGGACAGAGGGAGAAACTCTGAAATGTGACACTGCAGAGTGGGCCCCGGGGAGGTGTCACAGGTGCAGCTCAAACTGCAGCAGCCCAAAGGCACCTCTGCTCTGTCTGCTCCGTGTCACAACGCAGCCCCCACACTGCCTGAGAGTGCCAAGACACAACCAGAGAGGAAAAGCAGCAAGTGAACTGCTGTCACTTCATTTTCACTTTGCTTTGTTTGAGGGGTTGTTTTATTTTCCTTTTGGTGTTCAAGCACCAGGAATAGAGTTCTATGTCTATCACCACAGTCAAAGCACTGGGTAACTTTCCTCAGAGGAAGAGGGATTGGAAAAAAAAGAAACAATATGAACACAATTATAACAGATCATAAATTTTAATGGGATGCACTTCACTATGAAGACAATGTAGTTAAGGGTTATCAGTCATTTTAGGATTTCTTCTAAAGTTTTTTCCTTCATTTCAATAGAAAACAAAATCTTTTTAGAAACACAGCTGTTTTCCTAGTCAACTTTCTATGCAGACCTCAGGTTTTGAACAATATCTTAATTTTCACCTACTCTTTCTCCTGAACAGATCTATTGCAAAGTGCATCTATTTCAAAACGTCCAGGAAAATTAACTGTAACAGCTATGGATAAAATAATGTTTTGTTTATATTTCAGGTACTAAACAGCTGCTACTAGATATTGGTACCAGATGTTTTAGAATTATATGCAACATTATGCCCAATCTTAACTTTTACAAAATTGCAAGCTAATAAAATATGACACTTCTGTAGTCAAATGATTTATTAAAGGAAAAATCATTAAGCTCCTCTAAAGCTTCACACCCCACTACCCCAAATAACTCGTCATTATATACATCAGTGAACAGATGCAAATGTCTGTAGCATTTTGAGGTTTCAGTACTATCCCATACACCAATTCTGTATCCAGATGCCTTTAACAGCCCTGTGCACATCTGTCCACCTGAACCTGAATGTGTGATGACTGTTCATTTCGTGCTTGAACTACCTGCAGGATGACACAAATCTGGGTTTCACACAGTTCACGCAAAGAGCAGCTTTTCCTGCCACACAAAGCTCTTACACAGCCTAGGTGAGAATTTACACATTGAAAACACCTGGAATATAAACCCTGGGATCGCTGAGCAACAGAACAGGCAGAGATTTGGTGTGTTACATTCAATATAATTTACACCTCATATTTGCTGTGTGATTTTAAAGGGTAGAGGGGGTGACTTTTTAACCTTATAAGCTGATGGTAATCAAAGTCCAGCTGTTATTTTGTACAAGCTCCCCAGCTGAAGGCACAGAGCAGCAACAGCCCAGGTAGCCAACAACCTTTCCCATCCCCAATCACAACAAACATCAGTAACATCAAACAGGAGCCACAGTAATTATAGACCTGAACACTGTCATGGGTTCCTCTGTGCTAACAGAGCCAGGCACAAATATAGTAAACCTAAATAGCCCCTTTCAATCTTTTAACAGGAAAATACACACATTAACTGCTCTACAGAGTACTTTAAAAGTTAGTGTAAACCTGTGTCTAGGCAAGCAAATAAAACATTCCACCTAATTTTCCCCTCACATGTAGCAGCAGCAGGTCCTCACCAAGCAGAGCAAATTGCCACAACCTGGAGCCTGTAACAGATCCCATTAGAGTGGAAGACACGGGGAAAAGGTCCTTGGACTGTTCTAAATCAGGAGCAAGTTCACTTAAGTCAGGAAAATCCCCCCTGGGACAACAGAGGGGAAGAGAGATACAAGTGTAGAGTGGCTTTAGTTAAGTTTTAGTGGTTAAAACAGCCTATCCTGGAGCAGGAACATCAATTCCTGCAGGTAGTTTATCAGCTTATTCTACCATGGAGAGCAAAAATAAACTAAATACAAGAAAGGAAAAGAGAAATAGTGAGGGAGATGAGCCAGAAATGATTGTTTATAACTTTAGATAGCAAACCCCCAGTTAATGTACACTAGTCTAGCTCCACTGAGACCACAGTAGCCACACAATTTACACAGCTGAGCATCTGGCTCTAAATATTTAACTGTTCAGAGTTCTAGTGTGCAACCTTGCGTAGCAGAACTTCTCTGACTAATCACACCAGAGGTAACCACATCTTAAGTGTGTAGTTCTAAATTGAGTAATATTACCATTAATAGCAGCGCCTAATTAAGACATCTATAATGCTTTTAATGAGAAAAATTGAAAGTCCTTCTGGAATTTTTCCAGTCAAATTAATTCTGAGGACTTTAGACGTTATTACAACCAATGTTACAGGAATGAAAATTAGGTCTAAATTAGGACTCGTCACTGTACTTAAAAGCAGGAGGAAAAAAAAGGAAACACATTCCATTTTCCGCTTTACACACCATTCTCTGCTATAACATCGCACCACAGGGGAAAATAAAAATACCATTTTGTGGTTTGCTCTAAGTTGCCCTGCATATAGTTATACCTGATGTATCTCTAAGGTCTCCTCATATTTTGACACTTGCTTTAAGGCTCTTTTTAAATACCACATCAGTATTCTCTCGTGAGCAAGTATTTCCAGAATCTTAAAAGTGACAATTCCTGTTGGGTTGATAGAGGCCCAAATCCTGGTGGATATAATTCACATGAATTATGCTTGTCCAAAGAAATCCTTCTGTGAAGCTGCATGTTTAGGCAGGGAAGCACTTGTGGTTAAAAAGATCTAGCCTGCCAAAACCACACAGGAAGGAAGGATCCACACGGTCCTGAATGAAGGTCTTGAGGATAACAACCAGATATTTCAAAATCCATCAAACCTGGCAAATTTTTATTTGTTCTTGTAATAGATCAGTCCTTCAAACTACTCCATGCACATTTCTGGTCTGCAGCTGCTGCTGCTTTATCAGTGCTCCCATTGTAAGAATTTAGCAAGCATAAACCCGTGAGTGTAGTGCGCAGCTGGACCAGGTTACTTTGAAGCTGTAAAGATACTCAATTCTTGCTCTTCAAAACAGCTGATTTGAGCTTTCATACCACTGATGTGAGTTTGAATGTGTCCAAAAATACACACAGGTTCAAAACCTGAGAGCAAGAGTCAGACTGGGCTCTGACTGGATTTTATATGAATATCCCAGACTCAATCAGAGCAACTTGAGCTGGATCCCAAAAGTTCAGAAGCTTCAATCTTAAGGTGTGAACACAAGTTAAAAAAAATAATTCATTACAAACCAAGTATTACCTTTAGGAATAAAACAAAGTCATTGTAGCTCAACAAAACACAGGTTTTTGCCTGCCCTACGTTGTGTGTAGGATCCTACATCTATTTGTACATATTTTCATGTATATATGGATACACACAACATGGAAATATTTAACACTCTCCTCATTGTGGTACTTCATGCCTTCACATTTCTCTACCCTCTGCCATGAAATGCTTCCCTCAGATCATTCTGATTCAAAAAAACAACGTTGAGTTCTGCAATTCATTATGTCTTAATAAAGACAAACACAACAGTGTGTGTTTCAGGCTGGTCTGTTAATTAGGTGGCTTGTCCTTGAGACAGAGATTGCACAAAAGGCTTTTTTTTAATGCATTGTACTAACAACTGAGGATGTTGTCAGGCTTAGATAATACTTTGAATGGGCTTGCAGCTTACAATGATTAAAGTTATGATAATAGCAAGGACATTCAGGCATATACAAGTTCCCTAATAGCTCAGGGAGGTTTATCCTCTTTCAAATCATAGTGTTGTTTACCTCATCCCAGCTAAACTGAATTTAAGGACTCATCAGAGAAAGAAAATCTGATTTCTATCTTCTGTTAATACCACAATATATTAAATGCAGAAAACAAACAAAATGTTTATCTGTTATTAATACTTGACAGATAAACCTCTCGGACCTTAGAAATGGCATCTCAATTATTGCTTCTCAAGTAAAATGTCAAAATGACGAAAAACTTTAAAAAGCAAGTATTTCTTTTCAAGATATTGTCACTCAAATGCTGCATTGCACCTAAAAAAAGTCTAAGAAAAATGCTAGGATAGAACTTATATACATGTGAATGTCATAATGCAATTATTTATTTAAATTGTAGCACTCATACTGGCTATCATTGTTTTCTTACCAAGTGTTTCACTTAGAGGAATCTGATCAATTATTATTCAAACAACTAACTCTTAGCTATAAGGTTTAACTTCTAGTTTGAATTGTGTTATAAAGAAAAAAATCCATTTGCAGCAGTCAGCTGCCAGTTGTTTTGTGTAGGACCTCCAGCAAGCCACTGGGGACACGAAGCATTGTTCCATCCTGCTTTTGTGCAGCACAGATGTTACACATAGAAAGGAAATCACCAACTTGGCCACGTGGGGAAGTTTGGGCAGGTTTCACTGCTTCCCTCCTCGGACTAGATCAGAGTAAAGCCACAAACACTGGGAAGGAGTGACAAATGTGGCACTTCCAGCCACCTGAGGAGCAGCCAGGGCCTGCACCAATATTCCACAAAGCTGCTGACTGCTCTGAAGTAGGTAGATGAACACATTATTCCATGAAGGGGAAAACTGTAGTAATTTGTTCTTTCATGCAGAAGGAGAGAAGCATTGCTAGTAGAGCACCTCCACTCCTTTCTTTGATCACAGCAAACTGCAGACAGCACAGGGAGAGAATGGAAACCTAATTCTTTCAGCAAGTTTAAACAGAAACACAGATCCAGCAATTGTCACATGTTCCTGACATTGCTCCTCTAAGAAAACCAACCATTTCTTGTCTTAATTCCCCAGTGCCTTTGCCTATCAGGATGACAAAGAAGGATGAAGCTGAAATGAAGCCTGATGACTTCTGTGAGTCAGTGCAAGATGGGGTTTATCCAGCAATGGCAAAGAGCAGCTGAGAGTAACCCATTATCCATCTGCCAGGATTCACATGTATCCTCATATAAAATATGTTTTCCAGTGCCTGATTGTCATAATTCAGAGGGTAGAGGGGACAAAGTACAATAAATGCAAGAGGAATAAAAATTTGTTGTGAGATAAATATTTCCTGCTTTTATTCTCAGATTTGTAAGCCCACAATTTGCTTTAAATGCTCACAAGCAAGTTAATTTAAGTTGCCAAGCAAAGAAAATGACAGAGTACTTCTGGAAAAGAAGAGAAACCTTGGGGAAAGAGAATAATGTTCTTAAAACCCCATTGATTCTAACCTTATTTTTCTTTAAGTAAAGCATTGATGCTGATGATGTATTTCAGATTATTGAACAAGAACAAAATGACAACAGCCAAGCCTCCCCTTCAGGTGAAGTTATTCTGTGAACCACAATTCCCCAAGTGCTCTGAAAATACATCTTCATTGGCACAAGAAGCCTGCAACATATCTAAGATGAGGACTAAATTCTGGCAGTACTCCACAAATAGAGGGATGGATTGCTCATTAAGATACAAATTAATTACTATAATTAAAGCAATTAGTTCAAATAAACAGATTGAGTACAAAACTCCTTTCGAAGATCCCCCACAAGCTATGTTCCTCTGAGTTATCACTACCGGGGTCAACATGTACTGATGGGTGATTTGGGAATCCTGAGCTGTGACTGCAAACAAAGCCTAATTGATAAAGTCTTCCCATAAGACTTTTCACAAGCTCCTCCTTTGATTTGCACTTGATTTTCCCATGCTCTTAAATGACATTGTCAACAAACTTCCATGAGACAGAAGGAAAATAAAATCAGAAACACAGTAGCATGCAGGAAGTGAGGTCCCTTCATTATGTCCTATTAATCCTGGCCCCCAGTGATGCAATTCTGCCTTGAAAGACACATCCAGGTGTTTGTAACTGTAATAAACAGCTGCAAAATGCAGCTGAGAAGGGTCACTTGGAACACAGGCCATGTGTCTGTCCCCACATTTGCATTCCCCTCCATTGCATGGCTCTGTGCAATTCCCATGCAGCTCTGTACTTGCAAGGGGCAGGTGCCCCAGTTAATCCAAATCCCAGGAGACAGCAAGAGTCCAACCTCTCCTAACACTCAGCTCACCTGCTCAGAGCTATGATTTCAGTTATAATCTAACAAAAGCTCACTGCTTAACTTCTGACCCTTCTAAATGCTGGCACCTTTTGACTAAAAATTTAGTCTTCATAGTTTTGTACGTATCAGTTTCTGCCGCTCTGCAGCCAACATGTCAAAATCCCTGCCTGGTCTCCAGCAGTCCATAAAAATCTTACAGCAAATCCTGCAGCTGGAGACATACTGCTGGTACCTTGCTGGGTGCACTAGACAGCAAAAAGAAATAAATGGCTAACATAAGAAAGAGCATTAACTTAGTTCCACAGAACATTTAGAGATTTTTTTTAATTATTATTTTCTGTTTTCTCTTGGTTCATAAAACAATTGAAAACTCTGGAAGTTCTGTGAAAAGCAGAGTTATTTTTCCCTGCCAGAAAAAAAACAGTTCTGGGGCAAAGATATACTCAGAAACTCCAGAAACTCTGGAGACCCGAGTGCAGAACAGTCTGTCAGGCAGCAACTGACCCCTTTAAAGAAAACTCAGTTACTGCTTTATGATATAATGCCTTTTTTCCTTTAGTACACCTGAGATTTCTCATTGTTATGTTTCCAAGTCCCTTCCAGAGGCATACTCATTAGATCTTAGGAATCTCTGGACAGGAAAAGCTCAGAGAGCACACAGTCCTGGGTACTCAGACTGAAGCTGCAGTTCTGAGATCTTGACACAGGTCAATTCACAGACAGATGGATTAAGGTTCTTCATTTCCAACATACTTTTCTCTGTTACAAGCATAATGCTACATTGAACATGTCAGGGACTACACTTGGTGGCAAAAAAAACCAACAAGTTAATGCTTTCCAAAATGCAGTTACCCACAAGACCACAGTGACATTTCAGGAGTCAAGAGGAGCTATTATTAGCTGTGTCTAAGAATATTGCAAGTTCCCACCCATGGAATCTGTGTGCAATCCTCCATTGAACTGGCAGCATCACTGCCACATGATTTGAACCAGGCAAGTCTGAAAAAAACTGCCACAGCACTGTGTAGCCAGCTTGAAAATACCCTCACTGCTCTAGGGAGATGAGTGATCCCTTTGGAATTGGTCTTTGGAACAGCAAACTAATGAATCACTAACAGCTCTAAAGTAGACAGAATGTATTGCAACACAGCGTGTAGTGCTGCAGAGCTGAAGGAAATCTGTTTACACTGCTTCAACAGACACTTGAAATCAAGATGCTCAACAAGGACGAGGCTGTTAAGAGAGAATTGAGGCTCCAAGTGCTGAAGCTCCAAGTGAAGTTATCCCCACCAGCATCAGCAGCCATTCCTTGGTGCCAGGGGTGGGCTCTGACCCAAAAACAGCAAAGGCAAGGCACAGCCCGAGGGAGGGCATCCACATGGAAACAGGGCAAGGGGTGGAGCAAGAAACAACCCTGCTCTCCTGGGCCTGCTGGAGCCTGTCCTTCAGTGCTAACACAGATCAGAAATCACTTCTGTCTCTCAGACACGCTCAGTGCCAACCTGCCCCCAGCCACAGCAGCCTGGAAACCTTGTCACTATGATTTATGTCATATTTGCTAATGGGACAGAGTTGACACCAAACTTTGCACTCAAGCCAAAGGTCGGCCTGATGCATATGGCTGGTGGGATGGGAAAAAGCACTGCTTTACAGTTCAGATCCTTAGTGAAGCAGCTGTCTGAAAAAAGAAGCTAAAACACAGAAATAATATCAAAGTACACACAGACTTTGCTGGGCTAGGAGAAAACCAAAGCTCAAAAAAACCCCACTTCAAACTAAGGACACTCAAAGCCACAGCTTTGAGCACACTCACTGCCCTGTTTTTTCCCAGCCAAAGCTGGGAAATTACACAAATGTGATGCTGTGGCCAAAAGGCCAGAAGTGTAGTCCCAAAAATATGCAGAAAAGAGCACAACTTTGAAAGGAACAGCTAGAGCTTTGTCTGGAAAAGACAATTTTCAATTTCAATTCACTAGTGCTGCTTATCCAGTGACTAGTTACATATTTTACAGCAGAGAATTACTAAAGGCAGAATATCAGTTTATCCCTTCCTTTTCTACCCCTCTTTTTAAATCCACAAATTCTACAACCCTCCCAGTCCAGCAGCCTTGTTTCAGCATGAAGCCTTGCCAGAAGCACTGAACAAAACCAGAGAGAGCTTTTATTATAGGTGCTAAGGAAGCTGATCAGATAGTTTATCCATTCACACAAAAATATGGAAAAAGAGGCAATTTAAAAGAAAAATTGATTATTACTTAAGCGGATTCCTCAAGATTTGTTGCCAGTGAAATTCATGTAAACGCAGCCACAGGAGGTGACTACACAATGAACCAAGAAATAAGAAAGTGGGATAAGGAAAAAATGTTTCTCTCTGCTGCACAAGACTTGACCAGCATATGACAGGCAGCAGGGTAGTACAAATAAATCAAAGATGGACTATCATTAATAGCTAAGAAGCTTCAGACCAAAAAACCATCCAAATTCCACTGCAGTTACTGGAAGGTAGTTTTAGAAATATCAAAAATAGCTGTAGCAATGCCAGACCAGAGCCCTACCCAGCTGCTGCACAGTCTTCCCTCCCTTCCCCAAACAGGTTCAAGATGAACGTTTAACCTGGTCACCTCATTTAAAGCCTACCCCTAACCCAGAACCTGGCACACAATTCTGCACATCCTGTACATCTCTTGTAGGCTGGGACAGATGGACTGCACGTCCCTCTTCTGCTTGTAAAGCAAAGGAATGTGCTCACAAATCAACCACAGTTTTACAAGGAACAGAAGGGAGGATCTTCAGTTCCCATCATATTTGGAGCATTATTCAGAGCTGCACATCCTCCCCAGGAGCAGGGATGCCATGGGGAGTGGCACAGAGCTGATGTGCCCCAGCCACACTTCTGTTTCCATGCCCTGCCCTTCCAGGAGGGATCCAGTGAGACTGCGCTCTGCAGCCCTGACACCACAGAGCACCCATGGGCTTATTCCCTTTTCAAAGCAGCTCCCAGCAGTGATATGAGGTGACTGCTTCCAAGCTATGGCTGCAGCTGGCTGAGGATTTTGGCAGGAACTTCCCACAGGTGCCCCAGCCTTAGTTCTGTGTCAGTGCTACTGATTTAAAGTGACACTTCCAGGGAAACTTTACACTTGGAATACAGACACCTGCCCACCAGGCAAGTCAGTCAAGACCAGAGTGCCAATTACACAAACATAGCATGCCAGACAGTAAAGATTTTTGGCTGCAGCAGACATCAGGCCAGTTCCTGACCTGGGGAAATCAAAGTTGACCTGTACCTCTATGTCAATACCGGGCTAACTCACACACAATGGAACAGGAGGAACACTGGAGCTCAGGCCTGGAGGCCTCTGTGCTACCCAGGCTCCCAAGGCAGAAATCAGAATGCTGGTCTGCTTGCAGTCATTACACATGTACAAGGAAAAACTGCAAAGTAACTATTTTTCCTATTTTTGTTTTCTATTCAGTGTTTTGAAAGGTCAAATGTATTTGCACTCTGCTGTGTTGCCTTTATCAGTGCTTAAACTCAGGCACTGCCAGATGAATCACGAGTCGTACAAACGCCCCAGAAATACAATGTCAGAAGCAGATCCATTGTACATGAATTGTATGCTCAGTTGTCAGGGGAGGATTGTTTCTGTTTGAAGCACGGAAGGACCTGCAGAAAACTAACAGCTAGTTTGCAAATATGCCTGAAGCCAGGTTCTCTTCCTTTTAATCTCTTGCTCTTTAGCTAGCCTCCAAGAGTTGTCAGAAAAATAAGAGAAAAGGGATAAATCTGCAAAATTATATATTAGCAAAAGTGGTAGGAGAGGGGAAGTCACATAATATCTGACAAAACTTTGGAACATTTCTCTTTCCTAAGAGTTGCCCCTTTTCAGCAAGACATCACCTAGCTGTTCCTGGTAGCTGCCTTGCTTCATATTTATTGCTAGAAAACCATAAACTTTTACTTCCCCTCTGAGGTTCTCTGACCCCTTCCAACCTTCCCATTTCCTTTGGGACACACTCACATCCACCAGTAAACAGTTAAAATCTTGCTGGTGTCACACAGGGAACAAGTGGTAAGTCACCCTCCTGATGCACATAAAACAGCTTCAGACAACTAAAGTGACATGCAAACAGTTCCAAAAGAAATTGCAAAGTGCTGTCCTGCAATGAAGGCTGCTTTGGCCTCACAATTTATATCCAGTTGTCTTCTCTCCACTCCTATTCCTTTCCCATCCAATTAGTCAATTAGAGGAAGGGATATCCTACATTTATTTCATCTGTGTGATAACAAGCTTGCCAAAGAATCAGTAGAATGAATTTAATGAATACAACAATGTCAAAGCAGTAGGGATAAATGTTGTCCATCAAGACATAGAACAAATGATAATAAAACCCCACCAAAATATACAATGTAAAAGAGAGGAGAGTTCTGTGGCAGCTAATGAATGCTGGAAATGGATAAAGAGTTGTACAAAGGATTAAATTTCCTGCCTCTCATAAACCAGTATGCTGATATACACAAACATGTATAAAACAGTATCACCATTTCCTGGTGCCAACAGCTTCAGATGTAGATATGAGCAAGAGCTCTGGATATGGGTGTCAGCCTAAGCTCTGAGGCAAGATTGTGCAAATAAAGATGTGGAAATCAGGCAAAATCAGACTGTGCTCCATTCCTGTATACATCTGTTGACTGTATCACAAATACAAAAGGCTGCTTTCCAAATCCTAACAGCTGCAAAGTGACAGAACATTGAATACCATTTCATTGGGGTTTTTTTCCCTTAGTTTTGCTTTCCCTTCCATTTTTATGCTTTAAGGTTTGCTCTTCTTTGTTGTACTCCTCAGTCAACCAGGGAAAAGGAGAAGAAATTCAGCAGCTATGTCAGCATGTTTATTAACAAATTACTACCCCAGCACTTCTGACTCCAGGAGATCACCAACCTAACACCATTATTGGGGAGGATAAATGAAATTCTCTTTTCCACATGAGCAGAAAGAACTAAGGGAGAAAGGAATAGGGTGATATGAGCACACCAGGAAAAGCACAAGAACTGGCATTACAACATTTAGGGTTCCCTACCACATGAGCCAAAGACTGGAACTTAACATTGCAGTAACCCTAGGGAATCTTCAGTGAAAATATGACCCATGTGAAATGTTAAAGGAAAGAAATTCCTTAAGTGTGTCTGGTCCTCTTCATAGTGCAAGAAAACCTCCATCCTCTTTTATCACCATAAGAAAAACATCTATAAGCACCTAAAACAGGGAAGGACTTTCCAGGAGAGCCTGTTGAACCCCATCTAAGTCAAACCACAGTAGTAAAAATTATTCACAGTAGTAAAAACTATTTAATCCTTTCCCCCAACACTAGGAGTTCTGGAGGAAAGTTTGAGTACAAAAACTAAAAGCACTCAGACTATCTGAATTATTTTAACCAGATGGAGGAGAAAAGAGAAAAAAGCAATTTGAACAAGGAAATTACAAGAATGCTGATGCTTCCAGTCAGCCTGGAGGTAAGGCAGAGAGAACCATTCATGCTGTGCACGATGGCTTTTTATTCCTACATATCCCAGCTAGACTCCACAAACACACAGCATGCAGAAATCAGAAGTCAAGAACAAGTTGGAGAAACAATTCTGTTCAGGTTCAACAGGAGTTACTGCAGCCAAGCAAGTCAGTTTGTTTTACACAAACTCCTTCACCCACCCCATAATCAATGTTTAGCTCCCATGCACAGCAAGAAACAGGTTCTGTGCCTGTGTGCCTTTAACTCCTGAAGGAGGAAACGCTTTGAAAATTCTATTATTGGGAAGCAAGTGCAAGACTGAATCCTCATTTCAGAGAGACAAACACACAGGAAGAAGTAGCTGTTCCAAAAAATAAGACTTTGGCTTTCAACAGTCCATACCAATCCACAGAGTCTCATGTTTTGAGACAAATGGTGCATCCATGTGTCCTAGTGCTCCCAGGAATTCAAACGTTTGGGTGCATCTCCCTAAGAGTGACACTTTAGGCTGGCAACATCCCACTTCCAGCAGATAAACCTTGGGGGGGAAACAGCCAAAACCAGCAGCTCACCTCCTGCCAGAGTAGCCCAAGATTTTGGCAGCTCTGCCTCCTCCAAACCGAGGAAAGGAAGGAAGACAGGAACCTCTGTCAGTGAGCAGATGGTGGGAGAAATATTCTGAGACGGTGTCTCCTGCTGCAGTGGCAAGATGCAGAAGCTCTGCCCTACCCAAGTAGAGTTGGTTGTGCATTATCTGACCCCATTTTCAACCCCAAACTGCTGTGATCTGAAATGCCTCAAGTGTAAATAGGACTGCCAGCCTCATCCTCCTCCTCTGCTCCACCTGATCATTGTGCCAGCAGCCATCACAAGCACCAGCAATGAGCAAGCACTCTCCATTTCCTTATGCCTAAAGAGTTCTGTGCAGCAATGATTATATTGTATCTTATTAGTTTCCTCTCTATGCAAGTAACTACAGTATAGACATAGGCAGTTCCTTGGCAAATCATAACTAATTGCATTCTTGAAAGTTGAGCTGCATTATTAAAATACTATTGGAAACACCACCTTCTGATTGGCCTAAAGACTGAATTTATTCTGGGCTCCCTCCAATCAGAATTAATCTTTCTGGAGTGGAATGAAGTGTCACCACTGAATCAACACCAGCAGCCCAAGTGACAGCAGGTGACATCATTACTCACCTAAGATAACAGACCTCGAGTCATTGAAACAGGCAGATGTTGGAGGTTGTCTCCCATTTCAGAATAATGTTCCTGTCATAACTGAGCAGTTATTTTAGGGAAGCAAGGATAAATTCATCACCATTTGTAGGGTGCTCAGCTATCACAGCAACAGAAGCCGTGTAAGCATCCCAATACATGCACAGCAGGAATGCACATGGCACTGACACCACCCATCCTTCACCCAGATAACAAAAGGAGGGGCAATGCAATCAATCCACATCCTCTGGAGACCTGCTCCTGTGTTGGTGTGAGCAGCAATGCTTTGCTATTGCAAACACACAAAACTGAAGCTGAGAGATATGCAAGACCACAATTTCCACAAGAGACGAAATTTCATTATTTATCCCCAGCATTGTTATCTTACTTCCCGGTAACACATGGTATGTGAACTTATCAGCTGCTCTTTTTCCAGATTACAATAATCAATACTCTCACCACACAAAGTGCCATATTTCTGCATTGATAACTAAACTGCAGAGATCAACAATTAGGGAAAACTGTTGGTGACATTTAACACTGGAGATTGCATTCTTGTTTATTATTTTAAAATGAGACCTTGTCATTTAAAACATTAGAAGAAAACAGTTATTTCAAAACTAGATGTCATAGGCTTATCCACACTCAAAAAGCAAGGAATATGGGTTCAAGAAGGTGTGCTCCCATTGCTCCAGACTTTCCTGACCATCCCTATGGCTCTGTTCCACCAAATAATGACTCTTGCAATGATATTGCCACATTTCACACAGAGTCAGGTCCAGAAGTCCAAGTGCAAGAGAGAGAATGGATTGAGAGTGTTCAAGGCCAGGCTGGACAGGGCTTGGAGCAGCCTGGTCTAGTGGAAGGTGCCCCTGCTCATGGCAGAATGGTTGGAATGAGATGCTCTTTAAGGTCCCTGCCAACTCAACCATGAGCTTTTTGATCCATTATTAAGGAAAGATTATCAAATATGCACCTGACTAGTTTAGTGTTCAGGTCAGAGCTGTGTATTAGTAAATTGACAGGAATATCAATATCCATAAATCAAGATTTATAGAGTTCAGAGTCCAGTTAGGTCAATCTGATCATGAATTATGAAAACAAACATCTTGGAAAACAATAAATTCACTTTGCCTGGCAAAAAATACAACCTTCAGGTAGCAAACTAACAAATATGCCCAGAAACCAAGACAAAATTTTATGTATTGTTCTATTTTAATATCATTCTCATTTATCTTTATCCACAGGTATTTCTTTTCACATTTCACCTGGATAATAACCAGGACTTCCTGGCACTTGCAAGACCAGTTATCTTGGCAGAAGGTCAAGCTGAACACCTTTTAATTTGGCTGGTTATTTAACTGTACAGATCAACTCAAACCCGCAGCTGAGATACCCATTCTTGCTGAAAGCACAGTTGGAGCTGCTCAGCTTCCTCTGACAGAGCTCTGAAACAATGGGTTTGATGGGGAAGGAAATGCCCATCCAATTCTAATGCCTAATTCCATCTCCTTTCGCTCAGGGAGCAAAGTACCAGATGCTCTGGATTTCCTGCTTTGTCAACTCCAGAGCAGTGCTATGTTCAGTTCTCACATTTTGTTATAGCTGTTTGTTGTCTGATAAAATGCAGCTCCTCAGGGACAGCACAGGGCTGTCTTAAGAAAAGTGCATAAATACACCTTATTTGGCAGCAGAGGAACTCAAAGCAAGATGGTTTGTCTATGGGAAATTGCAAGATCCTGGAGACACCATTTCTGGGGTTTTCTCTGCTTCCAAGCAGTTACCACTGCTGAAAATGCAATTATACATAAGAACATTGTAACAGGCTAAGGAAGGGGAAATTTTACATCATATTCCCCTTCTTCTATCCTTTTATGCTGTCTCTACAAGCTGTGGATCATACTCCTATTTCAGGCAGCTGAGATATCTCCCTTTATACAGTGATCCCATGGACAACTGCCAGCTTTTGTTTTA
>VYZP01032999.1:20043-83114 GCA_013400635.1 Hypocryptadius cinnamomeus
TTACAGGTTCAAAATCCCCTGTGTTTGACTCCAGGACTCTTTACTGACAACTTGCACAGAAGCCCAATCCCAAGTTATGCCAAGAAGATGAAAAGAAAGAGATTGAGTGTCTATAAAGTAGATGAGCCAATTATCAGCATGAGAAGTGCTTTGTAACACGTTTGGGGTTTTTTGCTCCATAGCAGTTTGAACAAAACTCAATGTGTCAAGGCTTTTATGGATTGATTTGAAGCAATATAAGCAGTTATCCATGCTCTTTCTACGTGTGCACAGCTGTGTTCCTGCCCATGTGGCAGCCAGCCATTAATCAGGACTCTCAGCTGAGTGTCCAGCCAAGTTTGTCAGCCTTGCCTTGGAGCAGGAAAGGAGCCCTCACACCCACCCAGGGAAGGGAGAGGGGTAACAAACATACAAACAGTAACAGCTGAGGTAACCTGAACTTACAGATACAGGTATTTGCAAGTCTGTCCTGAATTCCAGTTTTAGGTATAAATATTTCTTTGCATACAGCCACATTAACAGTGCTGTGACATCTTAATGGCCTAGAACCTGAGGTCTTCAGCATTTTGAGTCCTTGTTACACACAAACTCCACAAGGTCCATCTGCCATGATTACTCAAAATCCTAAAAAGCCTGCAAACTTTTAGAAACCCACTTGCTGTCTGCACTGTTAACACAGCCGTCATACACACAAGAATTATTTGCTCTTCATTACATACCAGGCTGCAAAGTCCCTGGGAATTAGATATTAACTTTTAGAAATATATACATTGCCATTACTAATAAGGAATTAAGCATTAGTTGTTCACAGCAAGAGAATGAAATAATTTAGACTGAAATAAATAGCTATTACTAGTGGTTTGCTAGGGGGTTTTTTATTTATTTAAATGAATATTTTTGGGAGCAAAACCTTTATCAAATGGAGTCTAAGGAATCCTAGGTAATAAAATCTTATTAATTTCAGGGAGCTGTGTATGTGTGTCCAATTTTGAGGCATTTCAAAAGCTTGAAGGTGGATGTTCGGTTTCCTAAGAACAAGGCCCATAAAGATACCAAATTAGACATCCATACATGGACATTCAGAGGTATCAGAAGCTATTTAAACACCTTAATCAGCTTTTCCAAGTGGTTAGAGATACTGAAAACCGCTGTGTGTTGAAAAGATTCACCCCACTCTTAATACCTCATATTTATTTTAGTCTGTTCATAGAACTGTTCTAACCAGCTCCATTGAACCAAATCTTAAAATCCCTCTTTTTTTCCTCTAGCCAAGAAAATTAATGGTGCAGAACAGTAGAATATTGGATAAGATAGGAGCAGAATGAGTTCCCTTCATATGAAACAGAAAGGCTTTCAAAGAATTAGATTCTTCCATTTGACAGAGAATACAGTCCACACCACACACACAAAAAACTTTAAAAAGCAGTAGTGAGCAAATTTCCAAGAACTCTGAATAATGAAACAGTGGCTAACAAAGCAAGTCTTATTTTTCTCTCTTCTTTGGCATTTAATATCCTCCTGATTTGTGTACACTAACATTGTGTTAGCTGCAGGACACGTGAAGTGACAGAAAAACACAGCCTCCCATCTGGGCTGGTCCCTTCCATCTGGTGACTAGGGCAGGGCACAGTGCAACCATATGGCCATGATCAAGAACCCACTAATATCATCCAGAATTAACTGGGAAACGCAATAGCCCACTTAGTCTCCTAAGGATGATAAATGCCTCTCATTCTGCTTTTCCTCCCCAGTGGACATTGTAGATTTGTCTTTTTGCCTGCACAGATGAACCTCTAGTTAGAACCACAGAATTTGTGGAATTGGAAGGGACTCACAAGGATCACTGAGTCCAACTCCTGGCCCTGCACAGGACCATCCTCCAGACTCACTCTACATGCCCAAGAGCAGTGTCCAAACTCTTCTTGAGCACTCTCAGGCTCAGTGGTGCAACCACTGCCCTGGGGAGACTATTTCATCATCTGGGTGGAAAACTTTTCCTAATACCAAACTCAAACGTCCCATGACACAACTTCAGGCCATTCCCTGGGGTTCTGCACTGGTCACACAAAGCAGAGATCAGTGCCTGCTCCTCCTCTTCTCCTCACAAGGAAGTTGTGACTGCAATGAGGTCTCCCCTCAGTCTCCTCTTCTCCAGGCTGAACAAGCCAAGTGCCCTCAGACACTCCTCACACCACTTCCCCTCACGGCCCTTCACAATCTTCATTGCCCTGCTTTGGGCACTCTAAGAGTTTAATACCTTTGTTATATTGTGGTGACCAAAGCTGCCCTCAGCACTCAAGCTGAGGCCACCCCAGTGGAGAGCAGAGCAGGACAATCCCTTCCCACCTGGCAAAGCTGAGCCTGATGCCCCCAGGACACGGTTGTTCCTGCTGGCTGGAATACCAGTGATACACACCAAAACAGTGAATTTTGCCACTGTAACTGCCCATGAAACAATTAAAAAAACCTGCTAACCTCACCTTTGTACTCAAAATCCTGAATGAAGCCCCCATCCTCCAGAAAGGTTTGTTTTGTCACAGGCCCCCAGGCAGGTAATAATTAACATTGATTCCATGATTCCAGAAGGCTGATCAATCCCTTTATTATACTAGACTTATTAAGAAACCTATCACTCTTACAGACAGTCATGACACAGGTGGACCCATTTGGTCCTTCAAACTAAACACCATCACCATTGGCCAATCAAGAAACCACCCTCTGGTAAACAAATCTCCATAACACATTCCACATGTTCACAACAACAGACACAGCCAGTGAAGATAAGAAAAGTTTCTCATTCTTTTCTCTGATCTTCTCACAGCCTTCCCAGGACAATGCCTGGGAAAGTTGTGCCTGTTTCTCTCTGTGGCCAGAGAGCTGCTGCCGTAGGTGTGCTGTCATAGGAGCTCTGAAACCTGAGGCCAAAATCCTGACATGCAGCACGCTGGTGCAACCCAGCAGCTGAAGATTAGAAATGCAACTCCAGCAGCGATGCAGCAAGAGTGGAACACTGAGAGCTCTGTTGTCTGCCTTGCTTTTACATATTAATAGAATGGGAAGAGCCTGCTTATCTTGCAGCAAGCAGGAAGAAAAGGAAAGCAGAGCTTCACAACTCCTTGAAGAGGCACCACTGTTGCCATCTACATGGTTCTAATGGAACCTGCTGCACTGAGACAGCTTTTAGGGATACCCATTTCTCAGCTGCCAAGTCACTAAAAGCCAAGTTCAATAATTCCCAGTGGATCACAGCACGAATATTACTCGTGCTAAGAAAACCTTTTTGAAGTTTTGATTCTCAGACACAGAAAGCAGGACCCAACATATCACCTAAACTACACCTTAGATTGAAGGATTGAGTCTCAGAGGGTACACAAAGTGGGGTTTAATTGCCATAACTGCAGAAGCATTTTCATGTTCTCTCTTGTCTGCTATAACAAGCCCCCCTTGCTTAGCAGTAAGGGCTGTGGTCAGGTCCTGTGTAAGGATATTTTTAGAGGTTAGAGCTGTAGCCAAAAGCCGTCATAATTCACCAGTGCCAACCTTCCCTCCAAGGTAATATTTGAGAAATAGGACAGCACAACTGCTGGAATGGCTCTGTGTTTTGGGAGACACCATCTTGTGAATGAGATATGCAACTGGAAGATGGGTTTTGACTGCATAGCCAAAAATGATGGCCTGAAACTGTGGGGAGCAAGCATCAGCCTGCTCACAAAGCACTCATCAGTAGAAATAATTATACAGAGTAATTGACAGTTGAGTTTCTCTAAAATTTTTAAAGCATTTTCACAACTCTGATATAGCACAAGGACCACAGGAATTCTCCTCTAGAACTCTCAAGTAATAAGACCAACAGCAACATGATAGAACAGGGAGGTATACTTGGTCAGAATTTGAGCATAATCTGCAATGTTATATCAACACACTTCTGTGAGCTTTTTCTCCTGAAGCTGTTAAATTTCTTTTGCTTTCAATACCTGGTGCTGCCTTTCAAGCTGTGCATGGAGCCCTCTTCTGGAGAAATTTGAACAAATGAAAGCTTAAGAATGCAGCAGTGTGGGCTCTGCATTAGGAGAAAGAGTTTGAGGACTAATTTTCTCTATTCACTCTAATGACAAGCTTGTAAAATCTACACATTTTTCCAATTTACTTGGTTGCAACCCAGTGAAACGTGACAGTTATTGTTAAAATCACCAAAAATATGGGGGTTTTTCCTCACCCTGTAAGCCTTACTTACAAATTTTGAGTCCTCTCTCTGCATGAAATGCATGACATAAAAAAGGAAACCTGTGAACAACTTTTGTCTTAAAACAAATATTTTGTATGTAGGTTTTAGAAAATACCCCTTGGGGAAAATGTAAAACACACAGATTTTTAATTCTATCAGATCAGAGTATGCATTTACTGCTTACTGTACCCTGTATAGTGAACTGCATAAGCTACCAGAGTACATTTAGTTTTTATTGTCAGCTTCAGATCAATAAAGCTGTATATTATAGTTATGCTTTGGAGTTTTAAAGGTGCGTCTGAATTAAAGGATTACTTGAAACATCTCTCTCATTTATTCCAGCTAATGCTCAGTTTTCCTCTTGGTGAAAACAGAACAGTTGGTAGTAGTGTAGACTAAATCTTTGCAAAAGGAAAAATTAATTTATTGCTCACTGTTTACCTCAGTTTTTGCATACATACTTAATGAGCTGCTTTGATATGAAAAAGTGCTTCTCCATCTTCATCCTTTTAATGCCTCAAAAGGCAAAGTTTTTGTACTTTAAAAACACAGTTGAATTAGAAGCAGACCAAAACCCAAGTTACTAATTTTAGAAACGGGCTTTTCATCAAAAATAAACCTTCTACAGCCCATGTTCCTATTGGCATAAAAGAATTTCCTCAAACTTTTTTCTCTACACTGCAAACTTTGCTATCATTACTTTGAAACTAAGTTATCACTATCTTCTGTTTCCAGAGCAAGATCACTAGATTGCCCCTGCTTAGAAAGAATTCTATCAAACTTGGTCCTTTCTGGTTCCACTAGCATTGTATTATATGAGACATTCTTGCTACTCCTAAGGGAGAAAAAAAGAAAACGTGCAGAAAAAGATCCCCAAATGTGTTACAACCACTACACAAACAGATGGCTTCATTTGTTTAATGTGTTGTTTCTCACATTCTTCTGTTTACTTTTCCTGTCACATGAAAGTTGTGCATGTGGGGTGTCAAAGAGAAAAGCCAAACAGTGTTTCAGTAAATCCCATTTCTTTTCCTGACATGGCACCCACTCCAATTCATACTTTAACCTGTCAATACTCAACAACCTAGACTTGCATTCAGAATTACATACACTTCCATTTTACAGTCTGATTCATTCCTCAATTCATTAACTCTTAGACATGAGCTGGAAAGTAAACTTGGAGAGGCACTAGCTCACATGGTGGAGAGAGACATGGCCAGATAGAGCTGGACATACTGATAAAGAAGGTAGAGTGCAATTTGAGCACTTAAGCTGGAAGCAAGGGTAAAGCACCACAAGCTCAGCCCTGCAGTACAGCAGAACTCATCTCAGCCCAGCCTGGGGAGAAACTCTGGAGTATCACTGAAAGTCATCAACAAAGACAAGAGGGTGTTTTCAGAATCAGGTGTTTGCACCTTGTCAGATTTTAGGTAGTCATTAGTGTTAAAAAAATGCCAGCTATGTTTCATAGGCCCTAGATGTCCATCCTCTTGTATCACATACATTCTGCTTTCCTACAAGTGACCACTAAAGAAAAATCCCTACTCAAGCTGATTAATTCAGTGTTGTGTTGGAGAAGCTGTAGCAAAAAAAAAAAAAAAAAAAAAAAAAAAAAAAAAAAAAAAAAAAAAAAAAAAAAAAGAGNAAAAAAAAAAAAGGAAAAAAGGGACTGGAAACAGAGAAAGCCAAGCAAAGCAGATGGGAGGTCTCAAAGCCAAGATGAGAGCACCAGTTCAGTACATCCACAGGCTACCCTTCCACTGCCTGTGCCCTCTCTCTCACCCAGCCCCTTGCTCCCTGAGCATTGCCTCCCACTGCCAGCCCAGCTGCCAGCCCAGGCTGGATCTCAGCCCACTTGTGACAACTTCTCGTCCCCAGGAACCCTCTGGGCTCACCAAGCCCACAGGACAGTGCTCAGCCCTCCCTGGGCAGCAGCTTGGCCACTGTCCTGGGCCAGTCCCAGCAGAGCCAGAGACCACCCTTGGACACTGCCAGGGAGCCCAGCCCTGGCTGGCAGAGTGGCCCTGCCAGGAACTCTCCATGTGGCACCAGCACACGCTGCTCGGCACCAAACCCATGGCCCAAGGCAGCTGCTTTCATTTGTTCCACTCCTGGGAGCAGGGCTGGTATCCCGAACCCACCCAAATGCCTTTGTGCTTGCTCACTCCCAATCCCAGCCACCGAGCCTCCGCTGTCCCACAGCTCCAGCCACCCACGTCCCTGCCCTGACTCCTGACCAGGTTAAACCAGGACCTGAGTGCCCTAACCTTGATCCACAGCATGTGGATCACCCTCCTGCCTCCTCCTCACACTCTGTGTAGCTGCTGTAGCAATAAAGCTCTGCCAGTGGTGATCCCTCATCGTTTTTCTCCTTATTGCCCTGTTTGGGATTAGCAGACCAAATGCCTGCTGGAGATTGCAGTTACACAAACACGGGGGGTCAAGCTCAGAGTCCCGAGCACTTGTTTGACACTAAACCCCACCAACCCTCCAAGGGTTAACAAACCCACTCGATTCAAAAAGGAATTAACTTTCATCCCTGCTCGGTGCAGAGGATCTCAGCCCACTGTTACTAAATGCAAGTTTAGGAGCCCCTGAGACAAAAGGAGGGAGAATGCACTTAAGCTGGACAACAACAAAGGATTTCCAGCCCTGCTCTGAGCTGCCCAAAAGTGAGCCCTGTGACAGCAGCGAGAGGAAAAGAGAGTGACCAGCTGAGAAGTGAAAGCCCAGCGAGTCCCTGTGCTTTGACAGGCAGCAGCAGCGGGGCTCCGGCAGCTCCGTGTTTTTAAGGCTGGGTGTTTTTTCCTCTGCTTTCTGGCAGAGGGGGATCTATTACATTTAATAAGAGAAAGGCTACACAGCAAGTCAGTAACGGAGTGTTACACATCTATCAGGAGAGTACGGCGAAGGGAGCCTTTTGCAAGGTCTGATTTTATTTTTCCTCCATATTCTCCCCCATCCAATTCTTTTATTTTTTAACAAAAAAGCAATAAATAACGTGAGCTGCCTGTAACAGTCTAAAAACCTACTACCCAGCACAAGGCACAGAGAAAAGAGGCAAATCAAAGTTGCAGCATTTGATATGACAGAAAATATTGCCGCTGCAGCTGCAACCGAGACACTTGAAAGATTCCCCCCACCACCCTTCCTGAAGGGAAACAAAATAATGCTATATATCACACGGCAAATTGGTTGTAATTGTAAATCAGGGAGCTATGAGATCCTGCATTCCTAGCAACTGGCTTAGAGCAGAGATCCTGCATCTTTAAACAGTAATTCAAGCAATGTATAATTACTCAGAAATCAGAGCTGAATTACAAATACTTTCAAATCCAAATGCACAAAAGCAGAAAGATGAAAGAAAGCAAGGAAAAAACACACATTTCTTACCTGGGACAGCAGAAAAGACAGAGTAAGTTGAGTTTTGTGCTGCATTTTGCCAGACTAGAAGGTACCAGAGGCTTTTTCATTCATGCACTCGGCTGCACTGAGCATATTTTCACTGTGAAACAGCCTTTGAGAAGAGACTCTGCCTTGAGAGCCAGCCAACTTCCCAAATAGATCAGCAGCATCATCACTAAAGCATTGGATAGAGTCTGATGACCAGAACCAATGGCTTTACAAGGATGATTTCTTCACAAAGCATCCCCATTTTGCATCACACATATCGAGCAAGCACCTCTACAAACACAGCACCTTTAGAAAGCATTTTTGCTTTGGTGTATTTCTGTGTTTAGTTTCAGTCTAACATCATGCTTTACATAGCTCAATAGTATTTTCCCTTTTAGTGAATGGAATTGAACAGAGAGAAATAAGAGCAACTCTGAGCACCACTGCAAAGAAATTATCTTTATTAAAATTTTAATAAGGTAAACTTATTTTTAATAATTTTAAAAAATGACCTCTGCAGTTTTGGTTATTCCAAGCCTTAGAAGGAGAACACAGAGAGATTTTTCAGTAGAAATATAGGTTATATTTTGTGTTTTCCCCTCAATCTCACAAATCACAACCAAGACAGATCCATTCTAGCCTGCAGAAAAAATGCATCATAAGGCAATAGATTTTTTTAACTGCTCAGGTAATGGCAGAATTGGCTTTTAATTCAACAAATTAGAATCTAGGACAGAGTTTCAAAGGTGCATGTCCTTCAATTAGAAAAAGTTTTCCTGTTTGAAAGAGGGGACCTTCTTTCTCTGGATTGGTTATGTTGCAGCCCAGCAAGCAACACAGGCAGATGGACCAAAGATTAGGAATGAACTCCCCAAGTGCATTTCCAACTCCACCTCCCTTGCCACTCCCCAGTATCACAACACTCCAGTCCTTTTCTGAGTTGTCTCCTGGCAGTCACCAAGGTTACTTAGCAGTACCCTTCCCCTGTTTCTAGAAGGATCAAAAGTCTCCTCAGCTCTCATCAGTGATGTTTTTCCTTCACTTGCTCATCCAGCAGAACCAGCTGCCATCACTTTGTGCTCTGCCCCACCACGGGTGGCTGCTGTGCTGGTGGAGATGAGAGGAAACGTGGGGAGGGAAAGGCAAGTAGGCAGATAGAAGGGATAAAGCAGCTGCCAACCACTTTGAGCTCCCCAGCATCAGCAGGAGCTCCCAGCTGTGAATAATGTTGTTTGATACAACCACTGCTAGTCTACTGCTCAGAGCTTACATCTTCCTTTACATACCCACTGGACCAAAACTGAGGGAAAACACTGTCCTTCCAAGTCTGAACCCTCACAGGCAGCAATAACTCTGTTCCAGTACCTCCATTACACATGAGTTTAAATTAATACTCAAGTTAGAATAGAATCCAAACAAAACCTAGCAGGAACTACCAGCAGCAATAATAATGCTCTACACAACCACAAAAGGTTCACTACTTAGACATAAAAAGGAAAAAAAAAAAGCAGGTAGGTTGCCTTCCTCTTTTTTTTTTTTTTTAGGTATAGGCAGAAAGCCAGTTTAGCAGCATAAAAGAGAAAAACCTTAGAGCTCTTTATGACTAGAAATACATGACTGGCTACCTCCTATTTCTCCTTCAGGGAGTCAGTTTGCCACCAAGTATAAATCCCAGCCTCAAGAGGAGCACCTAGGAATTTATAAACCAGGCTGGATGGGGTTTATAGGGCATATCCCACAGAAAACAGCACCAGCCATTCCACAGTGTGCACAGCCTTTGTATGGGGGCACTGGGATTTGGACATTCTTAACCCCACCAACAGGGGCCAAACAGCTGAGTGAGTTACCAGACCAACCAGAAGTAGGTGGTGGCTGAAAGAAACAAAGGCATATCTGCATCCTGTTTTACAGGAAAGGGACTCATTAAAAAAAAAATAAAAGTCAAGTCATGGGGTAGATGATTCACTGCAAGATAATGTAACACGAGATTTGAGCCAACATGAGCAGTTATTTTCTGTACAAGGCACAACATGGCTATGGGGCCATCCTAGCACAAGGGAAGAGAGGGGAACAAAGAGGTTGAGGTGTTCCCAATGGTCCTGTAGAAGCACAGCCATCCCTACAGCCATGGCACCCCTCCACATCCTGAGGGTCCGAGCACCACAGCCTGGCACAGGGCAAGACCTGCCTGCCCAAAGGGCTCTCCCAGCCAAAAGGAGCCATATACCACAGCCCTTCACCTCCAGAAACAGCCAAGACCCTCTAGCAACAATTAAAGAGAAAATCATTTAATAAAAACCAAATTCACCAACCTTTTACCTCCTGTTCCACAGACCTTCTTCCTCCTGTTGCAGCCCGTCCCTCCTGCTTTGGCCTCTACTCACAGCTGCACTTATCCCCTAAAAGGGGCAACTATTTATTCCTGGAGGGGTGATAACCACTCCTACAGGGGTAATTAACCATTCCTGGAGGAATAATTAACCATTCCTGGAGGGGCTAACCCTTCACAAGCCACTGCCGAGCCCTGGCACAACATGGCTCCCAAGCGTGAGGGCGGCTGTGCCCACCGGCAGTGCTCACCCACAGGGTCCCGCCAGGCTGGGAAATGGCCTTTTGGCACTGCTCACCTGAGGAGAATTCCAGCCCACAGCGCTCACCCACAGGGTCCAGCCACACTGGGAAATGGCCTTTTGGCACTGCTCACCTGAGCCTATCTGTGTCTTCTGGGGTTAAGTGCCAAGTCTTCTCTGCTAATTAGCTTATTAATCAAGAGCTGGTAGGGTATTAATTAGAATTAATAGTTGGTGCCTCTGTCTCAGCTATAGGTACTGGGAGGAGGTTCAAACTCTACAAAACTTTACTGAGGAGCTGGACAGGAGGCAAGACTGCAGGTGACGGAGGGTGGTCTCTCTCTAAACCCCAGCTTGGGGCAATATTGCTTCACAAATGAAATAAAGCTGAGGTGCCTTGGAGCCACAGTAACAGAAATAACAGCCTCAGGTTTAAAGCATAGTTAATGAGAGGGTCCAGAATTCTCTTTTTACAGTGAGCTGTGCTTCTCCCTGCAAACACAAAATGTCTAGTAAGCTTAGGCAGCGACTGAGAGGGTCCTGGTTTGTGACAAAAAAAGCTCCTGCCAAGACCTTTTCTGATCCAAAACCATGCTAACTGATGGGTGTGATATGGTCTGTAGTCTTTAGACACAAAATGCCATCTTCTTCACTTATAAAATGTGGAGCAACTTGACACGTCAGCTCAGTCCCTCTCCATGACATTCTCTGGCCACAGGGGCAATGCTGAGCTGAGGCTAATGTGAACAGCAGTAATTGCCTGCAACACACTAGGAGTTTTCAGAGACAGACCCATTAGCAGATGAGGGAGTGACTGCATGCTGCCAGAAATGCCTTTTGACCTTCAGAATATTTGCCCTATTTTATAAAAGCTGAGGATCAGCTGCTATGAATCTATCAGAACAAGGGGAGTTTAATTTCCCATTAAAGCGGGCCACATGAGAAACCTGGATGGGAGAGAGAGGGACTAATTTCCCCTGCCATGGTACTGGCAATCTACACTCCTGGCTGCTTCACCAGGTTGCATTTTCTTTAAGCCTGGGAAAAGGTTTTAGCCCTGGGCAACAACTGAGGGTGTGACAGTAGGACAAGAAGTTGTAGCAAATGCACCTGGATTGAGCTGGAATCCGTAGAGGAGTGAAATCCCATCTTCCTGCCTGAGGTTCTCCAGTGAGGCCACTGGCTGCAATAACGATTTATTCTGGGGGATAGATACTCAGAAGTCTGCAACAGAGCTGATTTAGTCAGAGTTGGGGAACGCTTTCCAGGTACTTTGGTTTTCTGCTTGCCAGCTCTATCAAAATAGGTTTGGGTACGGATTTCCAGTCTTAGTGCAGCTGAAGTTTCTTTGGGAAAGATTCACAAAAACACCAGAAAAAGGGAGGTTGCAGTTTGAATTTGAGCCCACAGCTTTTCATTTTGTACCCAACCCAAGGCCTCTATAATACCCCAAACTCCTACAAGTCTCTCTTACATGAAGGACTTACTGGCAACAGAAAGTTTGTCATTAGTTCAGCTTTCTCTAAAACCTGTGGAACTTCTGAATGCTTTGTCTACTATTTCCCTACATCTCAGCCCAAGCTCTGGGATAGTAGAAGGGTTTTGTTTTCGTACCTGCTAATAGGCAAGTCACAGGCAACACAACAAACTGATACTTCAGTGGAAAGAAGTGGGGTGTGTTCCATTGTCAGAAGAGGACTAAAAATGGTTAGTCAAACAGGAATTTTACATTTCAGAAAAATCCTTAAGGGACCATCACACCCTTTTCTGTACAAGTAAAAATAAAAATAATCAAAGAAATCCCTGTTCTTGTGAACACAGGATCCAGTTTTTCAGTTCTTAGAGGAATAAAACCTAGTGTTGTTTGGGTTTTGCATGTTTTTGGATCCCTGAGCCCTTTAAGCATGAACAAAATTTATGTTGAACTTCTAAAACCAAGCTATTGTAAATCATTCTAGAGTAACAATTTGCAGTAGTGTACACCTAAATTTCTAATCCTTACTTGAAACTGTTCCTTAATTCAACCTTCATCTGAACCGAGATAGGGAAGGAGTGAGATGAACCTTAGGTATGTGGTGGGTTGGGTAGTCCACAGCATCTTCTTTGTGGAAAAATGTTTGGGTTTATTTCCTTTCTCCCTCTGGATCCCTTTGTGGAAGAAGCTCTTGCTCCTCAGCTGACTCCCAGCATCTAAGAGTTTCCTGGAATTGTGCAGGTGTTATCCTGTCTGTTATGGACTTGTGCCTTTCAGCTGAATCACAGCAATTGATCTTGTCCTGTGAGCTTTCCCCACCTGCAAAACTCCCAGGTTTAGTGGCAGTCTGCAGTAATTCAGCCACTTGTAATCCTACATCCCTATCCATGGGCAGGGTGGTGAATTCTGCCTCTTTATTTACCCTCGTTTCAGTAATCCAAAGGCACTGGAATGGGCTGCCCAGGGAGGTGGTGAAGTCACCGTTCCTGGGGGTGCTCTAAAACAGAGTGGATGTGGCACTTGGTGCCATTGTTTAGTTGATAAGATGGTTTTAGGTCATAGGTTGGACTTGATGATCTCAAAGATCTTTTCCAACCTGGTTAATTCTGTGATTCTGTGATCTCACAGGCCATCAGCACAGGTGTCGTCCCCACACCATATGGGTATAGAAAATATTATTGCAGTGTTCCAGAGGGAAAACCGAGGCACACAACACACAGGGACCCCACTAAGATCATAAAGGTGGACAAACCCAGAGCTGTAAATTGCTAAATGCCTCAGGCACTGGCTCTTTTGTGTACTGAAAGGACCTGTGGCTTTCCTGAGGGCCTCTGTTATTGTGCAAACCCCAAACTGAGCCACAGCTTCATTCAGCATCTCCTCCTTGGCAGGGCTATCTGTTCCCATTCCTCTCATGTGCCTCTCCCTCCTTGTTTTAACACCGCTGCTCCTTTGCCCTCCCTCCCACTCATGATTGTATCTGGCCTGAATACAGGTGTTCTGGAAGCAATTACAGCTTCGTGCAAGGGGAATATGATGCATGGCAGCTCATTAGTTGTTTGCCATTATTATGGGAATGACTCCTTGTTTCCCTTCTGACCTCACCTATTGTCTAGGAAATGAATGGATATAGGAGTGAGAAAATTTGTTTTGGCAATGGGATCTGTATTTTCCACGACTCGGTAATATTGAATTCTGCCCAGAAATACAAATCAGAATAATTAACCAAACAAATGCACAAAAGACCTTATCATTGCCTATTTTGGTAGCAACTATACTAACTCAAAGTCATTATTTAAAATTCACTGTGCAAGTTTATTAGAAAAGTTACTCTTTTATACATTAAAAAAAATAACATTTCCACAGGAAATGGGAGAAAAAGCAAGTTATCACTGTCAAAAGTTCTTCTAAGACATATCCAAACTCAAGATATTCATCATGAGTAATGGCAAAGTTAATACTGCAGGAATAAATTAACCACAGAATTTTAATGGCTTTATTGTGTGACAGTTTCTAAAGCCCAACCAAATATCAGCTAGGAAATTCAAATGTGAGAGATATGCTCTTAAATCTCACAGTCATGGATTTTTTTTTTAAATCCCTTCTTATGATATAAGGGTCATTTAAAATATTCTACCATGAATATACAGCTTACTTATGGGTAGAACATTTCACCATTCTTACCCAGGCACAAGCCAGCTTAATCTTTCATCTTTTCACAGAGGAACAGCAGATACATAAGTATATTTTAGAGGGAATAAAATAGTTGAGAGAGAGAGGGAGAATGTGTCAGTCTTTGAATATCTCTGTGCACAGGACTTGAGCTGACACATGAGCCCAGAGCTGTTAAACCTCCTGACTTTGGGCATAGCTGCTTGCACTGGAGGTGTTAAGAGACTGGGGCACTGCTCTCTTTCATGTCATTTTCAGCTGCTTTTCTTTTTGCCCTGGCCAGTGCAGCTCTATATTTCACATGCCATGACCATAAAAATATGTTTTCAAATCCCCTCCATCAGAGTTGTGATTGTATTTGCCCTGGGCAAGGCAACAACTGCGTGGTCTTGGGTTAAAAACTGGGTCAGAGGGCTGCTCCAGCAGGAGGACAAGAGACCTGAGCAAATCCTCCCCCAGAAAATGAAAAGGCACATCTGAGCAACCTGGTTTAGGGTGTCCCACCTTAAGGTCCTCAAACCTTTCTGTGACTCCCTGATTTTCCAGCCTGGCTGTGGAGAACAGGCTGAGCAGCCCCAGCCCTGTGACAGGGTCAGGCTGAGGTGAACTCAGGGATATCCTTGTCCCACTGAACTCAAATTGCCATGGGTTGCAGCAGCATCAAGATTTCACCCTCCATTCTTAAACTCCCTCTTCTCCATTTACATTCACAACCTTTACTCTATGCAACAGTCATGGCTTTTAGGCAGATAAATATCTTACATGCTTCTCAAGGGTGTCATACGCTATTTAGTATTTTCCCCCTGGTATCAGCACCTGTTAAGCATGGAAATAAAGCGATTAGTCTCACATGTTTGGCTTCAAAAATTGATTTTAGGATACATATCCTTATCATTGGTAGATTTGCCAACTCAAAACTATGATATTCTCTTCAATGATAAATATTCTCAGTCTTGAAAAGTAGGAATTGCATTGGGAAATTTTCTGGATGTCCCTTTCTCATGGAATTTTCTATACCTATCAAACTATTTAGAACAAAGCTCTCTGATATTACATAGCCTTAGAGGAAATTTGTCTCTGCAGATCTAGACATGACTTAAGGAAAAAAAAAGTCCTTGTGATGCAGAGGTGGAAAAATTAACATTTGAAAATTGAATGTTCTTTTAATAACCAGAAAGCTGTTTTGTTTGAGTGTTTTAGGTCTGAAAATAACCTGGAATTTTAATCAGGATAATCAGATTGGGTAAAATGTAGCACTCAACCTGAATCAGGGGATCCTTTCTGCCCTCCTGCATCCAGAAGGTGCATAGGGCTTAATGCATCTTCAAGTTTTGGCTCCTTAAGGAAGAATCTTTCTCAAACAAATCCCTCTGTATACACCAAAAACATCTGATTCTTACACTGCTTCTTTACATGCCTTTGAAATACTGTATATTATGCATGAATTCTTGGTTCATCATGTATCTTGAGATCTCTTTGTATTTCATTGTTTGTCTTCAATTTTGTATCTTGCTTATGTAAAATTCATTAAGCCTTTGTAAATATGAAGAAAAAACCTGTTCCTTTTGCTGTCTCCCTTGGGATGCTAGAAGGTTACCTTGCCTCATGCTCATCTGTAATCTCTCTCTTGGGTTTAGCTTTTAATGTGTGCAATACTCCAAGAAAGAGGCACTCTAGGATGTTTTACTAGGCTTAGCCTCAATGTGAAACAAACAGTTCCTTTTGAATTGATGGAACTGGATCTTCTAACACTAGGAAAAAAAATATTCTTGTATTACCTTGTCTTGGTCAGGTTGTGACCATAAAATTACCTGTTTTTTGCTGACTGGGCCTCTCAGAAAGAAGCAAGAGCTTGTAGTGGGCCATTATGGGGCTCTGAAGCATCACTTAACTCTCGTTCTGAGGTCCCCTGTCAGCTGCTCAATGATAGAGTGTGGGTTGGAAATTTGCTTTCTTTTAATCAGGAATGAAGGACGGATAGAATGCTGTGAGAATGACCCACCTCCAGATACTAAATTCCCTATTTTTTTTCTTACTTTAATTCAAAATAGGGCTTTGGTAGATCTAAGATGTTTTACTGGCCACGCTTGGTAAAAAACTAGTGCTGCATAGTCTCCTGCCTGCCATGCAGCAGATCTTTGGTCTCCTGGGAGCTGCAATCCACTGACATTTATTAAAGCAGCTTTGGGCACGTTCAACTTTAAGCTGAACCCAGCATTGACAAGCCAGTAGATCAAAGAAGCCACAGTCAGCTCCACAATACCTTTTTTCCCTCAGTTAACAACATCAGATCAGGAAATCCCCTGAGCTGCAAATAGTTGGAAGCTGGAAAAGCACTCAGGGGAAAGATCATGAGAATGGCTTGTTCCTGCTCCTCCTTAGGCATCTGTTTATGGCCACTGTTGCTGTGGGTCTCTCAGGCACCAGGGTAAATGCATTCCTAAAAGATGACAAAAGAATTCCTGAGAAGGCAAAGGAGCAGAGCAGAAGGAAGGGAGGTGGGGGCTGCTGGTGTAGTGGTACCTGTACAGGAGCAGTGATGGTGGCAAAGGCTGTCATCTCAGGGATCATCACCTGCAGGCAGCAGTCCCTCCCCATGGAGGAGCAGGAGGTGTGTAGGCTGACCCCTCTCACTCTGCTGGTGGCCATCATTTTAGTCTTTTCCTTTTTTTTCATCAGGAAAAGCATCCCTGCCATCAGTGCAGCCGACGCAGGCAGCTGATGCACAGGGGGAAACAGAGGGTCTGTGCAGCTGCAGGGCAGGGACTGTGCCATGCCAAGGGGAAGCTGTGTTCCTGTCAGGATGCTGTTAGCTCAGGCAGTGCAGGTGAGATGGATGGAGCCAGTACAGCTGTTCTTGTGTTAGACACTGAACAGAGCTCAGCAAGGAAAAGGAAAATCCAAAGAAATAAGAATTATTCTGTAGTACTAGAAGTATTCTATAGAAATAGCAACATTTTCTAAGTAGCTATTTTTGTCCTCATTTGGAGAATAAAAGAAATGTTTTCTTCTGAGAGCTTTTTAAATCTGGGGAACCCAAACCTGTTTTCTGAGATATTCCTCACAGTGATCAACATCTGGTTCCAAAAGATGGAAACATGACCTCCTAAAGCCCATGTACCACACCCTGTGTAGCAGCACGGGCCAGCTGCAGCCCTGGGGAAATCTGTGCATCACAGTTTGGGGATGCAGCAAAGATAATAAGATGCTGAGAGGTGCCAGTTTTTCACTTTTCAGCAGGTTTTAAAGAGATTCAATAGCACCAAGGCAACAAAAGCTCTTAGAAAGCTCTGGTGAAAGCATCTCAAGTGCAGCTCCTGGAATGACCTGGGTGGGTGGCACATGGGAACAGAATTCCTGAGGTCCAGCTGCTCTGGGAGCAATGGGACCGAGCTGTTTGTCACATCTGTGCCACCCTTCCCTGCAGCCCAGCACACCCAGGGTGCTGCAAGGACATTCCATAATAAAACATCAGCTCAAGGCATTGGCTCTGTGCCTGGCACCCAGAGAGACGTGAACTTTTTGTGCTGTGGAAAAGGAAAAATTGGGTTCTTTAAGCTTTTTTCATCTTTTTTTGTAATTCTTCCCACTAAGTAAAGAGGGATTAAAATAAAACTTCAGACCAGAATGCGCAAACCAAAATACTGCTTTATTTTAGGAAGGGGGATTTTGGGAATGCTGACTCAGCTACTGGAATCAGCACTTCCCTGATTGCCCTCAGTTTGAAACCAGAATTTAAGTATTTAAGTAAGATACAACAAAATGAAGGGTGCAGATGAGTTTGTTAACCAGTGGGTAGGGGGTGCATCTGAGAGAAGAAAGCTGGTTCAGTGGAAGCAATAATTAATAATAATTATTAATAATTAACTCTTTCAGTCTATTGAACACTGAAAGCCAGACATATAAAGTAATAGCAATCAAATGTTATTAAACATGCCAAGCATCTTAAGAGATAATCATATACAATCAAGCTTCAATAGGAAGAAATAAAATTTACTTATGATTACATCCAAGTTAAAACAGTCAAAACAGATGCAAAAGGAGAGAGTAAACTCAGCAGAAGAAAAAACTCCTCAAGATATCTACTTATATGGAAATTTAATGGAGTTTACTAAATAAGTTGACTAGAAAGTGATAAAAGCTGGGCTCTGAAGGAAGCAGTCAGGTTGTATGTTCTTTGGGAAATGTCATTATTTATCTATCTAACACCATTTCAAAGCTTGTGGTTACAATATTGCCAGGGAGCCATCAGCCTGAAAGTAGAAAACAATAATTGTTGAAGAACTTCCTGAGAAACAGCTTTTAAGCCTGGAAAGCTGAGAAGAGATGGGTTTAATCACAAATCAAGTTAAGGAAGAAAATAATGAAACAGAATTTCAAGGTAGGCAGAATGCTGTTTCAACATTTAAAAACAGTTGCAAAGAAGAGCTGCAGACAACATTTCAACTTTATACTTTATCCAAAAGATGCCAGCACATAAATTAGGAGCCTTAGTCTACCTTTCTTAGCACAGAAAAAGAAAACACCAGTAATATTTTCTGCTTAATAAAGAGGGTGAATAGAAAGAGATCTGTTGATCAGTAACTTTCAGGCAACTTTAGGTAGGTGTCTTCGTACAGGTATGCAGCCAGCTAACACAGGAGTTGATCCAGGTTTTTTGAAGCTTTCAGCTGAAATGGAAGAGAAAATCAAGCTGAATCCTGGCTTCTCATAACCTGTTTTTCTAACTGGTTAAGAAAATAAAGCATATTTCTCCCTAAAATCTCTGCCTCACTGTGAACTCTTTTGCACGGTGTCATTACTTGGATGATGATGCAAAAACAGAAGAGAGGCAAAGTGTAATATTGTAATCCTTCAGCCAAAGCCTTCAGTTCTGACCTAATATTGCTGGAATATTGGACAGATTTCAAATATTGGGGTTTGGGGAATCAATTTTCCAGTGGAGTGCCAGAGTAACCTACCAGCTCCAGTAACATCAGCGTGTGAGCTGATGTGACAATATCCAAAATCACCATCTCCTGCTGCCATCCCTCCCCAGCACCCTCCAATCCTGCAGCACTAACTGGCTTTGCACTGCCTGCTGCTGCTGCTTTATGCAAAACCCTTGCAGACCATAAACCTCATAACAAGAACAGACAAAACGGATTTGTACACTGAGAAAAAAGCCCTGGAGGTCTGGCTGTGCCTGCTGGTGACACTTGCCCTACCTGGAAACTGCGTTTCTATTGATTAATCACAGAGGAGCAAAGAGGCAGAGTGCTAATACATCCTGAGGGCATTGATTAAAGGACTCAATGCTGTCACATATTTGTGCCAGATTTTCTCTCTTGGCACACCTCTTATTTTATGGCTCTGTGGTAAAAGAGCTTCTCCCAACACCCACTGCTGAGCAGGATTTTACCCAAGTTCAAGTGGTTTCATAGGTTTTAGCAGCAGCAAGCTCAGTCAAGCTTGGCTCCTTGCTTCTCCAGTTTGTAAGGAATTTATCCCAAACCATTTCTGCCACACCAAGAAATACATTAACCTCAATCAGCAAAGGAAGACTCTGCTAGAGACGACAGGCTGTCTTGTTCCTTCCTCTTTGCCACAAAACAAGCAGCATGAGAGCACATTCAGGCTGATACATTTTTCAGACCTTTTACAATATGTACGCAGCTGGTTCAGTTGACAGAACTATCCAAGTATTATAAAGCATCCAAACATCACATCTTTATCTCCATCCTGGACTAGCAGGCAAAAATATTTTTATTCCCCAGCAGAGAACTGGAGCATTTGTCTCCAGGTATGTTCTCTGCAGGCATTCTCTCTTACTGTGAATTTTCTTTAGGCAATTCATAACTGTGGCATAAATGGCCAGTTCATAGCATTGACCATTACTCACGTGAGGAATGCAGATGCAGATGACCTGGTTTCACAGAATATTTTGGGATTTTTTTCCACAGAAACTAAAAGGTCTCCTAGATTTCGTACCTATGGACCTAATTCTTCATATGGGGTAAGAAATGAGGTTTGCTGGAGGTTTTGGTAGGAACTGCACCACACCTGATGCTTTGAATTTCTTGAGATTCCCTTGATAACCAGATGAACTGAACCAGACAGACAATGTACAATAGCACCATCTGGTGACTCCCAATAATCTCACTGTTGCCCCAATTGCCAAAGACAGGATCCACTAAAAAAAAAAGAAAGAAAAATAAGGATATACATATCTGTAAAAAGGAGAAGGATTCAGTAAGAAATAATTTTAGGTTACAGAGCCTGTCATCTCCATATGTGTGCAATTTTCATACTGCATGAAGTGATAACAGCAAAAAGAGATGGTTCATAGAGGATTTGGGGGATCTGGTTTTAGCTAACAACTGTGTGATTTTCCATCCCTAGTCAAGCAAATTCTAGCATTTAACAAAATATTCAAAAGTCAACCCAAGCCCCAGGAAAACCATACTTGGTTAGTAATTAATAACCAAGCATTTTGCACCTGTGCAGCTGAAATGGGATCATCTTTCTGCTTTCATTGTGACTTGTGTGGGCTCAAGATTATGTCCTGTAGATGAATCTGCACCCTCTGGGAGGAAGGGGCTGATCTGGGAATGTTGTTCTGGGGGTTCTCTGGGAGACTGCTGCAATCATAAATCCTGGTGGAATAAATACAGAAATATTTTCTTTCTGAACATCAGCAAGGAAGATATCCTCAAAGGATTTAACAGAGTTCCCAAATTCTTTAGCTTCATTTATTCTTTGCTGGCATAGCACAACCTCTGAGCTGAGTTTTGTAAAGACCCAGCCCAGTTCTCTGCTATGAATGTGATGTGATTAGAGACAACAAGATGATGGTTGGGGAAATCTATCCCCTGAAACAGAGAACACTGAAAGGTTTCTGTAAGAGCACAGGAGAAGCATGGAAAAGTCCAGGAGCTTCCTTACATGGTTGTGTGGTTGGTTGTCACTTAGGAACACATTGCAGGAGAAATATTGAAGAAAAAGGTTCAGCTTGCTGTGACTACAGCTGTGTTTATTTTTTTTCTAAAAAGAAGTCTGCAGTAGTTGAGCACAATAAGATTTTCTGCAGAGTTAAAGCCAAAGGAGAAGGCTTGGGAATTTAAGTAGCAGTCCTGGACCTGATGAGAAGTCACTGGAGAGTGAAGCCAGTAATTACAAGGTCATTGTACATCTCAGGGGTCTAAGTGATACCCTTAATGCATTTTTGTGCTGCACATGGATCCCAAAAGATTTCCATTACTCCATTCATGTCAGCTGGGACGTGTGCTGGTGCTGTGCCATGAATTCTTCACTGGAGCACCACGTGATTCCACATTGGTTTGAAACAGTCTATTCAGATGCTCTTTTTTATATTCAGTTTTGTTGAAGGATGCATATGAAGGGACAATCTTGCTGCAGATTTTTCATTTAGGTATGTCTCAAAACTGTGAAGAAACCATTTTGAGCTGTCTTCTGTGGCTAAGAATAAATTATTGTCCTTTTGATTTATTATATATGTACCTGGTATTGCAATGACCTGCAGCCAGCAGGAGCTCAGACTTTAACTGTGATACAACATGCATTAGTTTTCTCTATTCATGAAGAGTGAGCAGTCTGCTCCTCTGCTATATGTATATTCATATTCATATTTTTTTAGTGAGGATAGAAATTGGAAATATCCAGAGAATGGGATAGGAAACTATTGACTGAATGCCAAACATCTTTCCAAATCAAAATAAAGAACTAATAATCCTCGTTGTGCCTGTCAGGTTAATGGTATGATGATAAAAACAAACAAGCTGTTTCACAAACTGGCTGTAGCACACTATGGAACTCATAATGCCCCACTTGTGGTTGGCCTTTCCTGCTGATCTTTTCACTTTTTGGGGCAGCAGAGATATTTCCGTGTTGTTTACCATGTGAAATAGGAATCCCAGAGATTGGCTGTGGCATAGTGCACTCTGTACAGCTGATAGATATATGTGTGTGTGTGTGTGTTTGTATATGAAAGAAGCTTTGCACATCATGACATCCTCCAAGGGCTTGAGCCATCCAAATCCTTTGGGCTGTGCCAGTTCCCTCTTTTTTTTTCCAGGGAAAAGCAGACAGAAAATGTTCATGGCAGATGCAGGAGATTTCTTCAAGGAGACACTGCTTTGTTTTTATTCCATAGTGTCATCCTCTGGTGAGCTCTTGACTTCTTGTCTGGGATCCATGAAACATCATTTTGACTACAGAGAGCCATTTCAGGATGATTTATAGCACCAAAACCATCGGCACCAGCAGAGGAATATATTCTGGTTCCCATTTTCTGTCTGGTCCCACGTGTGCTGCTATCCCTCACATTCCTCTGCTCAACACACAGGGGGATGAGTACGTGGGTGGAAATGTGGATGATTTATTTGTTCAACTGAGAGTGAGGTCTGACACAGATGATTTGCAGTGTTCCCCACATCTTCCTGTTGGGAATGTGTGCAGAGAGGGAAGGGGCATTTTTTAGTTCTGTGTACCAAGCAGTAAGATTTGAGGAGAAAGCACAGCAATTCCTTGTGGATACAGAGCACCAGCCCCTCTCTTCCTCTCCCAAGACATTCCCAGTTGTGCTGAGATGTTGGAACAGGGATCCACAGCCAGCACATTGCTGCTCCTCACATGCTGGGTATACACAGGCCTGGCAGTGCTGCAGAGGCTGCTTCTGCTGCCACTTTAATCTTTTTTTTTTTCTCTTAGAAAGTCTTTTGAAAATCCCCTCCTGACTCAGCTTGCATCTTTAGATATTTAAATATTTAAACAGCCACTGGATACTGCTCCCAAGAGAGTTTTGTTCCCTCCACTTGTGGGCCTCAATGTATTTCCTGCCATTTTTAAGTGGAATATTGATGTCCTTGGAAATCTTAACCATGCTTATGACTGGAAGGGGACAACGCCTTGTTCTGATGATTCATGGAAGGTGTTAACATCTGCAATCAAAAATAGGGCCCTCAACTAATATATGTTCCAGCTCATTTTTGTTCTTCAAATTTCAAATCATTTTTGCTAGGTATTTTTTAAAAAAGAGAAATTTTAATTTGGGGGCAGGGGAAAGAAAGTGAAGAAGCAGAAATCGGTTTATTCTTGGTATCGTTTTCTTGTCATACCCTAAATCCTTCAAAATGAGGATTTTTCTGTGCCCAGAGATAGACTCCTGTCTCATACTGAGTTTCTCAGGTTTATAAGCTATTCACTGAAAGTCAAAAGTTTATTGAAGGGGAGCTGCAATGTAAAGTTGTTTCCTCTGAAGTATTATTAACATTTGACAGACACTGATAGATGTTACTAAAACATCTTGGAAAGGCAGAGGAATAATTCAGCCAACAGTTCCACTGATTTTGCTTTTGATATATCCCCTCATAAAAAAAAAATCTTTTTGATGGATATTTTTTTTCAGAATAGAATACTGTGTCTGAAAAAGGGAAGCAAAATATTTCCTGCAGTATTTTCACATTGATGAAAAGCTTGCAAGAAGGAAAAAATCACAGCACTAGGATGCAACGAAATAATTACTATGAAATAATTAATACCTAAGACAAAATAGAGAAGAAATAATGGCTGGGTTCTGCCTGAAATACCCAGCACTGATTTATGGGTTCCTTTTTCATATAAACAGGAAAATTTGAGAGTTGATTTTTGAGGAAATCCCCAGCTGGTTTTAAATTGTTCCTTATAAAATCTGTTAAGTAAAAAAAAAAAAAAGATCTCTCTTTTTCCTTTGTGTAGCATTCTTTCCTAGCTCTCAGTTCTGCTGATGACTTTGGGCAGCTAAAGTTTTTATATGAGACTGTTCTGAAACTCTTTTTGCATGAGCATTTCCCTCAGCTTCAATCCCTGCTCTCTTTCTCTTGAATTATTCAGCAGCACAGATAACTTATTGGCATGAATCTGTCACCTTTGTCAGGAGTTTATCTACCTCTTTTCTCAGATAATCCCCTCTGACTAGCTAATCTTTCCTTTTGACTTACATCCCATGAACCTTTGAACTCTTTTTTTTGTTGTTGTTGTTGCTACTGCCCTAACCAGTTCAATCTCTGCTGAGTATCTTATATTTATTTCAAGGACCAAAACTGTTCATAAAATGTTAATGGTGTCTATCTTATTTCCCCATAATGCTAAAATAACTGTGGTGTTCCGTGGGCTTGTCTACCCCAAGAAACCATTGCACAGCAAAGCAAGGGATGAATTTACAGCTCCTCACTCCTCTCACAGACATTTTAAGGGCACTCTGAGTAGAGGATGAGTTCTTACACTATTAAACCTGGAGTAAGCCACCTTGAACTTAAATGTTCATGGGGTTTTACAAAATAGCAAGCAGGGCAGAGAAAAATCCATAACAGCTCCCTACCTCCTGTAGTAGAGAACTCCTGTATTCCTAAGCAGATTCTTCCCTGTCTCTAAGAAGGATTTTCCTGTGGTTACAGTAGCGTGGAGGAGAATTGTTGTCAGGTGCATCTCCTGGTGGGTAGACATCAAAGCACTCAATATAAAATGGTTAAAAATTTCCTTTCAAATTTGTGCTTCGTTAAATTGGAAGCTTGGCTTGCAGAGAACTAATGTGCATATTAATTACCTCATTCTTCCACTTCCTTTGAAAAAGCTTTTCTTGTGAGGGCAGAAGAGGAAAAGACATGCAGGAATATTTTCATTGTTTTTTGTTGTTACCCAAAACACAGAGGTTTTTAGCTGCAGCTCAAAATTTCCCATGAGAATTGTGTCAAAATTTAAATATTTCTCATTTGCAGCTGTATTTTTAATTAAAAGGTCACATTTTCCAAACAGCTCAAGCTTTACCATCTCTCTGCCTCAGTTCTCTGTCTGTCATTTGGGATTATAATTCTTTTTTTTTTTTTTTTTGTCTCCAGTCTATTTAGATTATAAAATACCTCTTATTGTGTGTTGATCCAGTGCCCAGCAGAATGGGATCCTGAGCTTGGCTGCGATGCAAAGTTGCTACTATAATGCAAATCAATACTAATAAATGAGCATCAACCACCTTTCCTTTTCACCTTTTACATTTCACATGTTTCAGTCAATATGCTCTTGAAATTATTGCTGGACTTTCTCTACTCTTATGTATCTATTCATCATTTAAATCATCTTTAAGCCCCCACCATGATCGATGTCTCCTAAAAGTACAGCCTTATAATTATTTTCTGTCCCCTGCTGCATCACCTTATACTTCCCTTGTAGAATGTGTATCACCCATTTACTTGCACATAAGCCTAATTAATTTTGTCAAATTATTTTTAATTTGTTGGCTTTGTTCCATCACATTTGTTGCCCTTCTTCCCTGATGCTAATAAATCCATTCTCTTCTCAAAATACACCTGCTGCCAAGTTTACACATGTAATATGGAAAGCAGTCCCTAAATCATCCTTGATGGGACCAGTCCCACTGCCTCAGCCACCCTTTGGAAAAGCAGCCAGTGACTTATTCCTTGTCACTCAGCTGCCTTTTCTGCAGCCAAATGAACAGCTTTCCCCACTTACCAGGTACACTAACTTTGCAGATTAACCTTCTGTGTGGTGTGGCTTTTAAATTTGCATAATTTATCTCATCTGCCTCACCTCTGTCTGCTAATTTGCTCTGGTGCTCAGCAGTGTCACTCACGGGGGCACGGGGGGAGAGGGGCTGAGCTCGCCGGGTTCAGCTGCCCCAGGGATGTCCTGTGGGACAGCCCTCAATTCCACCTGCAAAGGGGAAGGACAGCATTGCACCTAGAGAAAACAAACCAAAAAAAATCCTGAGTAGGGATGCCAAATATTTAGGGAAAGGTTTGCTTTCCCTGGTTGCCAGAGAGGGAGGGAGTGGGAGGGTTAAAAGTGCTGTGATGAATTAAATGAAAGAAAGCAAGACATGACACAAACCATGCTCTGAAGCTGTGCAGACTTTCAAATGGAGTATTTTAAAGGTAATTTGAGAGGAATTTCATCGTTGCACATTTGTCAAGATGCCACAGCAGGTTGACCTTCCCATGCTGCTGAAGAGATCTGCACTCGAAGGGCCTGATATCTCATGAGCTCATCCAATATCTCAGGTAGCTCTTGAGATTGACAGGCCTTTTTTGCTGCCATAAAACTAAGCTCGAGCATCTCTATTCTTTGGTGCTATCAGGTCTGGCCTTCTGAGCTTCTTCCAGCAGAAATAGAGAGTTTTCACAGGGGAAAACTGGAACAAAGATAGGTAGTAATCTTTCTAAAAGAGAGAATCAATTAATAAAGTCTCCTGGATTTGCTCCAGGTCCAGCTTTGCAGGAGTGTCTTTGGAAGCACTGCCATCTATGAGCAGTCAGGACTCCCCAGGCAGCACAAGATCATTCAGTGTGTGAATTATAGACTTCGGCCTTGAGAGTATAAATGATGGTGGGGAACAAGAGGGCAGATACAGAGCTGTAATCATTCCAGCTTCAAAGTTAACTCAGCACTACATTGCTTCACTACAGTGCAGGAAATCAGCAAAGAGATCTGATTTATCCTTGATGGAAGTTCCTTGACATGCCCTGGTTGTTAAAACAGACTTCCTGTAGCTCCCTCATGCTGATCCAACAACAAACATTTGAACAGCTCCCACAGCACACATACCTCAGGAAAGCCAAGGGATTTATAGCAGAAACTCATGCTTAGAAAGAGGTGAGTCCAAGATGACTAAATGTCCCAACACATCAGAAAAATGCACTTACCTGATCAGTTCATCAGCCTTTATTAATAAACTGATACGGTGCTAATGTAGAAGGCAACTCTTGGTCTGAATTTAGAGACTGATAACTTTTTAATGGCAACCATTAAAATGCAACTAGCTGGGTGTAGCTGTTCCTGCCTGGAACTAAGTAGAAGCCGTTCCAATAGCAGTCAGAAAATTTCTAAAAGTTAATACTCCATAAACACCTGCACAGAAATTTGCAAGATCAGAGCAAAATGGGCATGTGCAGTAAATACAAATCACAAACAACATAAATATTTTGATAGATCAGTAGACAATGAGACAGGCTTACCAGTCACCCCTAGAAAAGGACTGATATGTGCATGGATATAGACATGCTATATAGATCTATTTAAGAATGTATTAAAAGTACCATTTAGTTCCTACAAATCTGGAAGTGTAGTCAACTATGAGGGGTAATTGTAGTCTGCTGACCTGTAGCCCCTGCAGCTACTCACAGAAGCACAGAGCTGATTATTTCTTAGAAATGCTCTCTGGGGTTGTAAAATGTATTTTGGTTAATACAGCCATGGTGAAGCTTGGGGTCATGGGGAGAGTGAACAGTGGGCTTTGTAATGAGCCTTAGAAAGAGAAGGGCTCTCAGAGCCTCATCTCTGTGTGTCCTGGAACACAGATCAGTATTTTCTCTCAGTGTGTTCCTGCCCTGCTCTCAGGCTGAAGCCCAAATGCACACATCTGTGTGCACACACACAAACCAGCACACTAAAAATCTCTTTAAACACTGGCTCTCCCTCTTAATAATCCCCCCCCCCCTTTGTTAAGAGTCCCACATTGGGATAATCTCATTATGGGGTATCTCCTTGACAGGTTAATCTTCTCAGTTACCTCTTGAAGATTTTGTCGTCTTTTAATCTGGAATACAATCGGATAACATCTACAGATCGATATCTCCTTTGTAGTCATGTTCCAAAGGCTATGAGAGCTGTTCCTCCATGCAGCTCAAACGCCTCATTAAAGACTTCTCACACTGTAAAACCCTTCCAGAGATATCATGCCTTCATTTGCAATACACTCAGTATAATGTTCCTTATTTCACTCGAGTGTTTTAATGTCTGTCACAGTGACTGTTCCTTCCTTAAAGTCAATATATTTCCTTAAAATAAACTTAACAGCTCCTACACATTTTCAACAAGTAGTATATTAATTTGAACAAGCTTTAAGTGAATCATATCAGAACATTTCTTATGATGCTCTGTCATATTTACTGCACACTTCAAAATGAATATGGTATCTTCTCATTTGTTAACTTTATGTCTCTGGTGGCAGTAAATTAAAATGATCTGTTGAACTCTGATTTTCTCTTTTTGCCTACACTTCCTAGCATAATTACTTTTCACCATTTTATTGACTTTCTTTTCCTCTAGTAGAATGTTTCACATATATTAAGCTCTTTGAGATTATATTAAGAAAAGATTGTGAGATTACCTGTTGAACATTCTTGGCTTTGTGCATATTTTTAATCAACAAGATTTCTCATACATTCACAGAATTTCTTCCTTCTTTTCTAAACAGCATGAAAAGGGAATTATATGGGCCAGGAGGTTCATAACCATTACCACTTCCAAATGCTGGTTTCTCTATTGATGAATTCTACTCACCAAAAAGCAGTGAATAAATTAACTAGATATTTCCTTCTACAGCAAATATCATAATGACAGAAAGAAAGACAATGCTAGAAAGACAAACAGAATAAACTTTCCAAAGATACATGAAGAATTAAGACTAGCAGTGAAAGAATTTTTCACTCAGAAAGGAGAAAAAAAACCCAAATAATTATTTGCCATTTCACTCTTTGGTAAGCTTCAGTGATTAAGAGTCTGAAAATATACCTGGTCTCAATTTACACAGCAAGGTGTTTATTAGTTTGTCAGATCTCACATAAGCAGAAACTAATTTGCTCATAGGGTATTCTGTAATTATACCACTGAGTAGTTGTTTTAAGGGATCCAGTTTTAATTTCTTCCTCTTTGATATAGTCATTTAATTACAATACAGCACAATTGATTAATTGCAAGTACAATATTTTTTTCTGAGAATTCACCTACAAAGTACAGTAGGGTATTAAGCATGGCAAAGGGCTGAAAGACTTTGTTTATGAGGCTAAAAGAACATATACAGAGTACAGACATGGTTTTTAGGTAGAAATACAGCACATGCTGCACAGGTGAGGTGATTCTGTGTTAAGTTACCCACTTCCACCTCTATTTAATACATGATGGGGGTGGGAGTCTGCAGTGCCTCTGTTTGCCCATTTGTCACAGCCCTCCTAATGGCCCTGATCCACAACTCAGTGAATTCCATGAAAAGATTTCTATTGACTTTGGAAGCCTTTGGACTTGGCTGGTTACGAGCTCATCTTTCTTTCTGATCTGTGAGCTACCTCTAGCCTTTGAGGGCAGTTCAGAGTGGTGATAATTGAATCAGCACGGGCTCCTCACCTCTGCTCCCTGCCTGGGTGAGGCTGGCCCTGCCCAGAGAGCTGGAGGCAATCAGAACCTGTCAGAGGATGCCCAGATTGCCTTGTTACCTTCTTCTCAATAATTTTCCTAGTAAACACAGAGGTTAGAGACAGGCTAATAGCCAGTGAGACAGCTGGTGTCAGCAGAAAGCTGGTTCAGTGAGGGTCTTAATAGTCAGCGAAGCACAGGAGAGACGACAGGATACAGGCATTGCAACACAAAGACAAAACCTTTTGGGGTTTTGGGAGCCCTCAGGAATCCACTCAGCCCTGTGCTAGGTCAGAGGCTGCCAGTAACAAGAGCAGGTTGGCTGTGTGCAGCCTTGCACTGATGCTCAGGATTTCTGGGCGTCTCAGCTGGTGGTGGATCCTGAAATGAGCTCCAGGCTCTCAGGAGACCATTCCACCAGCCCAACCACACAAGGCTCTTGGGAGGAGGTGGATGGCAGTCAGAGTGGTTGGATTGCACCCGTGGGACTCCAGGGCACAGTCATGGGCATACTCAGGGGGAGATACAGCTCTGTGGCCTCTCCTCCTGGGCACCTAAGGAGGGAGGAGGATGTGGAGTCTTGATCTCAAACACCTGAATTTTGCCAGAGCCCCTTTCAGGTCTCAGTATCCCTTTGAGGATCTCGGCCTCCAAGCACTACTTTCTCAAGGCATTTACTGCAATGATCAGTAAAACCACATAGGAATGTTCTTTACCTCACCATGAAAAGGTTGAGCTTTAAATCTAATGAAATTTAATTACAGCATTAACATTGCACAGATACTGATTTCAATGCAGAACACCGGAGTCATAGGGAGCATCTCAAGAATTAACTCTGTCCTAACTTACCCTGCTTTATGTGGTGGATTTTCTTTGTAGACAAGAGGGAAATATTCTAGCACTAAATTCAGAGAAGATGCTGCTTTGATATATGCCTGAACAGTGCACCCAGCAGGGTTCAAACAGCCTGACATTCAAAATTAATGCTACAAATATGACCCTAAAACCATCTGGACTTCTATTGCAGTGGGCCATTAACTTTTACAGTGTCAACCTATTCACTCTTACATCAGTTTAATTAGTGCACAACATAAGATATAAGAGTAAATATCACATGGACAAGCACAATACTCATTGTTGACTTCAAAGAAATAAACTTCTTGATAAGCTGCAAAACATTAAAGAAGCCACCTACACATTGCCCACACATACCCATGGCAACAAACATACATCTACTGAGCAGAAAAAAGCTGAACCTATCCAAGTTTTAATATTCATCATCTGAGGCCAGTGTGATTGCATTTGCATGTCTTTGCTGCTTTTTTTCCCCCCAAGGACAAAATGAGGGGGGGGAAAAAGTGTAGAAATGAAACAGAAAGTGCTTTGAAGCTTCTGAATGGTTTTGATCATACGTCCAAAACGAATCAACAGTTACTTAGTGCAAGCGTGTGCCTGTTACAGGACATTGCTTATGCCCTCTGAAAATAAATCAAGATGGACATTAATCAATATGTGAATGTGCACAGAAAAGCAACTGGTGGCACTGCAACCCTGCCTGTTACCATCCAGGACAAGTGCTCTGCCACCAAATGGACAAAAAGAGTAATAAATTCAATGCAATTAAGATTCTTTTTCACTCTCTTGAAAGAGGAAGGTCTTTGCTATTAATATATATATTATTTTTCTGTGGTAAACCAAAACATCTGGTAAATGGTTACTCTAAATTACTATAAAACATAGCCTGCATTCCTTTCCATACATGTGTATTGACATTCTTTTCCTGGCATGGGCTCAGATTTACTTCTTGGATGCAGTAAGTTTTATATTTCCTTCTGCTTTTTTCATCCTTTTTGCCTGGCATCTACCCAACATTCTGGACCTTCTCTTCAAATTGTTTTTACAGCCGAAGAAAGGGGCTCGACTTCCAAGAAGCCCAACCCTCCCTGCGAAACACCAAATGATTTCTGCTCAGTGAGATGAGAACATCCAATATCCTGCAAAACCTGTCAGTGTGAATGGGTCTCAGGGCAACATCCAAAAGGTTATGAGCTTTTGTTGTTGTGTGGTTTTTCTCTTGTAATAGGTTGTGAAATGGGTCCTGACATTGTTTCAGCTGTGACATTGTAGCTTGAATTGGAACTGCTGGCCTATGAGATTCTCCATTAATGTCAGCTCCACAGCATCCCTTTCCTGCTGTCCCCTGCACAATTTTATGAACTCACCCACCCTGTTTGAGAAAAGACACAATGTGCAGATGTGGCAATAAAAGTGATTAGCAGTGTGGAGAGGCTCCTGCTTAACAGGAGACAGGAGCAGAGCAGACCACGTAATGTGGAGACAAGAGAAACCCTCTGGAAGGGACAGAGGGAGACAAAACAAGTCAGGGGGATAGAAAAACTGCATCTGCTGCTGCTATTTGCCCTCTCACTTAATGAAGTCACAATCAATTGATCTGAAAGATGGCAAATTAAAAGCTGATAGAAAATAAAAGCAAGCACAGCGTGATCCATAGCAGCACTAACCAAAATGAAATATCACCGAGGACAAAAGCTAAATTCAACCCAAAACCAGATTAGATATGCAAACAATGTGAAAGTGGATAGTTACACTGCAGAGAAACACAATTGATTTTATTCATATCAAGTAAAAATTACTGTGATATAGGTCATAAGTCAACTGCCACTAATAAGGTTTAGAAGAATTTTCCCTAGGATCATTTTCCTCTGGACTAGGCAGGCTAAAGAGCCAATAACTTCTGTGTTCTTCCAGCAATTACAGCCAGGCTTTTCAGTGCAGATATATGGTTATGTCGGAGGGTGGAACAAAGTTTGCATATATACTCTATATCCAAGACAATGTCTGGAAACAAATAGGTCTGTGCACAGTGGAACCAATGAAGCTCCGTGCAACTGTCTTAAATCACAGCTGCTGTGTGAATTCCCTTTTAATACCACAGTTTTCATCAAGTACAAAAGGATTTTTAATGCCTGTTTCTCTGAAGACCTAAACATCGCAGGGAAAATATTCCTGGCCACTGGTAACCATCATCTCAATGGGAATATTAATTGTCTGTTCTCCCTGTTTACCTACAGAAAACTTACAGGATCTTAAAAGCTATCAGATTAGCCAATGGGTATAAAATTGGAATAAAAATATTTAAAAGGGACCAATAGCTCAAAATGCACACAGAGCACGCTGTAGTTGCATAAGCACTACCATGAGAAATCAGGACAGAAACATTTATATGGGAAGTGCACTCCAGCCCAGCCGCTTACCTCCCCCACACTCCCCCAAAAATCATTCAGGAGCAGCAGATTGCAAAGAGCAATCACACCAGCCACAGGTTGGCAATCACATCTTCTCCAAACAGCAATCATGGCTCATACTGATGGACAACAACATGTGAGAAACTGTCATTTTGATATTTAAAATCTGTGGTGTGTAAAACACTGTCAGTCTCAGCTGGTGGGATCCGAGTTACTGGCAAAGAAACTACAGAAATAACAGGACCTGAAATGGACCCTACAAGTCAAAATGTTTATTTTTTCCCAACTTTTCAACATTATTTGTCTATGCTGCAGACTGTACAACTCATTTATTTACCTGACACTGTATTTCAGTGAATAATATTTGTTCTTAGGACTTGAAAATTGTATTTTTACTTGCAATCTCTTCTTACCAAGTATTGGGGACAAAAATTTTTAATCTTGCCCTAGGTGTAAGAGCTGAAAGCAAAGTTGTCTGAGGCCACTTGTATGGAAAAAAAAGGCTGTTTTAGCAGCTTCCCCTCTGTCCTGTCCCTTTATACAACCCTGCTGTAATGCTGGTAGCGTGACCAGTGGTGCTGGAGAGGGTGTAAGGGCTTGACCCAGTCAAACTTTACGGTTTCCCAGCTGACAGTGAGAAATTACTTCCTGTGTTCCCAGTGCCAAAGAATGACTTAACTGGAAAAATTGGATTTTATTTTATTTTTCCTTTTTTTTTAAAGACAGACAGAAGGAGAGAGTCCTGATGGTTTTATGAGGAGAACAGAACAGCAAAAATCGTAATGGGTTGTCCAGCACAAAATGTCCATGGGATGAATGAGGCTCTTAAAACATCATGGCTGGGGCTGACATACTGCCAGGCTTTTGAGCAGTTTCAAGACTTTGCTTTCAATTTGAACTTTAAATCAATCACCCCCTTGATTTCAAAATTGAATTTCAGAGCATGGGGGACAATGTACTCTTTTGATCTCAGAGAAGTTTTTTTTTAAGTGCATGCATAGCTTGAGAGACCAAAGGTTCTCCCCTCCAATGACACATCCAGTAGGGTTTCCTTCTGGAAACTGAGGTGCAATGCTGACAAACAGAAACCACAAATTGAATGTGTTCTACTGTACAATACTCAGAAGAAAGAAACCTGGTGATTATACAGAGAATGGGAAAGAAAGTCACAGAAATTATCATGAAACAAAACAAAAATGTTACAGGACAGGGGGGACAACATCAAAAGATGCAGCACATTGTTGCAACAGACCAAATTCTGTTCTCTTCATCTTCTGAGAGAAGTGTGTCAGGACTGACCTGCTATATCTAGTGATGGAGGAATTACAGTCATTACGTGGATTGACAAAAACCTGATTCAGCAACTTGCAGATTTAGAACGAGCTAATGGAAATACCATGCACTGAGGAAAAGGTGTGACACCTACTTATTCCAGCTGGAGTTTCTCCATTAATCTCCACAGACTTTGGAACAGGAACGAAGAGTGCTTCTGCACAGTCCTCTCTAAAACAGGTACAGAGCCATCTATCAGGGCACGTTGTTTGCCATATTTCATTGTGAAGACTTCAGTTATTTTTGAAGCCAAAAGTGGGGCACTTTTCGGATAACCAACACTGAGGAGGTGTCTTGGTTTGAAAAGACAGGTGTCTGCTAAGGAAGGCAGGAGTCTCCCTTGAAATAGAAAATGTAAAACCCCTGCATCCAAATTATTATAATTTTGAAACTAAGGGGCTCTCAGGCAAAGATGGGAGTAGGAACAATAGTTCTTTAATAGGAAAATTAACAATACAAATGCAATAGTACAGAAAAACTACTAGAGTCAGAACAGGAGCTGAGCCCCTGTGGGTNTGGCCACATTGTGGACTTCCAATCTAAGACAGGAGAACTCAGAGAACCTGCACATTTGTCTGATTTTGGTGCTGGTTAATGATGATGCAACCCAGCTGACGGGAGCCTCAGCTCTGCTTTCAGTGCAGCAGAACCCCCGTGATCCAGGACCAAGTCCCTCTGCTCCTCCCTCGTCCCACACATCACCAGCTGTGGGCAGCGCCAAGGAAAACCAGCCTCTGGCTTCCCTGCCAGAACAAGCACATCTGAGAGATGTGCCAGTCAGGCTGCAAAGCCACAGCTGAAACTTCTGCAAAAGTGCCAGCTACAGCAGTTGTTGCTTTTGTTTGCATGTTATTGCCACTAAGTCAGTCGGTGCCTTTCAGCTGCCACAAACTTGAGCTGATTTGGCTCTCCTTTAGAGAAATTAGAAAGAATTCAACTGTACTTTCATGCTAAAATAAAAATGTCTGTCTGGGTGGCTTTACAAGCCTTTTTTGTTGCTTTCTGTTTTCTTTCTTGAAGAGCTACTGACGCAGCCCTGTCCTGAGCAGAGCTGGTTTGTTGCAATTCATGAGTTTCAGGCAGACGTTCAGCCTCTCAATGATGAAGAGCTTTGCTGCTATTGGAGGGAAAGCTGATCTGGAGTGCAGACCCATCTGTTCCTTAATAACATTTAGAGGCAATATTCCATTTCTACCTGGAAGGCAAGCCTCGAGACAGAAAATAATCATTTTTTATGAGATATTTAGATAACTATCAGAGACTCTTGCTTCTTACAATCAGCGGTATCTGCTACTGCTATTCCTCATGCTTTAGTGGTTTGGACTTGTGACAGAAAATTCATCTTTGGGAGGATACATCTGTGAGTGCCACAGCATATAAGATTGATCAACTTCTGTTATTGCTTTGCTGTGTTCAGTTCTTTTTCTGGATGTATATCTAGGCAGAGAGATAGGCAGTCAATTTTCTCCTTTTTTTTTTTCAGACCACTGATTACTTCCTGCTCTTAAGGCAAAAAAGATGATGATAATTTACCAAGGACATTGGGCAAGACCCAGAACTTGTATTGGGGAAAATGGTGGAATGTCTGCAAGCATCCATTGGAGGTCTCCTAGAAAAAAGTGGGCTGCCAACTCTGCAGATTTTTTTTGCATAATAAATCCAAATCCTCAGGTTCTAAGTAAATATGAAGCTCATTCCACTGAATGACAGGGATGGAAAAGTAATCACTGCTAGAAAGGGAAAAGATAAAATTGTGTCGCTCTATGGTGCCTTTCAGGAGAGGATTTTACTCATGTTAATGAGGCCCTGTAACATAATAGCAATATTGAATTTCTTATGGAGGATGGATTCAGGATTTGCAGAGATGTGTGGAAGAAAGTCAGAGTGCTGAGGGCAAAAGTGGAGCTTGGGTAACAGTTTGGCAGCCCAGACTTGTGGTCTTTTAAACCAGGCATTAAATCACCATGATTTAAGGGAAGGAAAAGAGCAGCTCCTTGAGGCTCCATGGCAGTGCTGTGCATTCCAACCTCCTCTCTGCTCTGGCCAAAGGGAGTGGGGAAGAGACCATGGCTGTTCAACCTCACTCTAATTAATCTTCTGAAGGGCCTGAGAAAGCCTACTTGTTTTAGGATCTCTGCTCTGCAGCGCATCAGGAGCAGGCAGCACCATGCAGGACAGCCACCAGAATTAGCACTGGGAATTACCACCAGACAGCCACCAGGGTTATCACTGGGAATTACCACCAGTCACCAGAATTAACACTGAGAATTGCCACCAGACAGCCACCAGAATTAACACACAGAGGAAAGAAGTGCTGGGCTGGCTGGGGTGAGGTTTTGTGAGGTCCTTCTGGCACAAACCAGTGCCAAAGGGGATGGAGGCTGCAGATCCCAGCACTTCCAAAAGCTCCAGTCCTTTGCACTCCTCTGAGCTGGGCTGATTTGTTTCCAGCAATATCTTCATTACTGGATGGTATATTAGCAGTTTATTTGATTTTCCCTTTCCCAAAGCACAGTTAGCTGAGGGACACTGCAAAGTGTAGTTGCTCGTGCCAATATCTCTTTAGCCCACAGATTTCACTCACACAGTTCATTCTTCTCTCCCTTCTCCTCCTCCTCCCCAGCTGACAGTGCCAGGATGCTCTTGCTGCACTCTACAAACAGTGTGAGCCTAATTATGGAATTTTTCAGACTGGATCTTAGCAAGTTTAAGTGAAAAACAAAATATTTGGTTTCTACAAATTAATGAAGACAACAGAGCACACATCCATTGTACGTCAATTAGCAACATATGGTGAAAGGCTTGCAAAATAATCAAATGATCTAACAATAAAGAAATGAAATAACGTAGCAATTTCTTCCTCTTAGTAGCTAAATATGTTACATGATGCTTCTTTCACAGATTTTCCAAGCAGATTGTGGAACACCTGCAAGCACGTAAGTACTGCTTTATCAGGACAAGCAGCAGAGAGATTTTCTATATAAACCACTGTAGTTTGATTTCTTTTGGGCAGTTAGAACTGTATTTAGGAAAAAAAAAAGTAGAGATGGCAGACAGCTTCAGAGGGTTTGGTAGGGGTTTTTTTTAATAGGTTTTGGGGGTTTGGGTTTTAATTAGGTTTTATCAAAAAATGATAGAGGAGACAGTAGAATGTTTCCTTATAAACTTAAAATTTTCCACCTACTTTTTTTTTTGCACCAACCAAACACTAGGGGTTTTGAATACACAGGAGCAGCAAAGGAAAATGGGAAGGAGCTGGGATGTACTTCCCTGCTGCAGCCCCTCTGCTCTTGCAAGCAAGCTCTGCTTCCCAGGAAATGTGCACATCTTCCAAATTCTCACTTCTGAACCCGGCTCATGAGCCCAAAAGAGACAAACTTTTCACTAACACTTCCAAAAATCTGGCCATTTATTTAAATGGGAAATATAAATTAGGACTTGTATTGAGATCTGGCTTAAAAGCCTTGCATAGCTTTGTTACATGAAACCTTTATGAGGCTCACACTACAAGCTATCTGCAGAAAAAATCTCCCTATTACTACAGATAGCTGTGCTCCTTGGAGATAATATATGTACATCCTCAGATCCTGATTTTCTAAGGTTATAAATCCACCACTCCAAAGCACAGCAGCAAATCCAGTACTTGAAAACACACTTTACTGTTGATGATGATGAAAAATTGTATTCACTGTCCTCAGCAGCAGAACTGCTGCTTGATCCAGTTAGCCCAGATGCCTCAATTGTAAAGTGAGTTTATTTGCCTGCAAAAAAACCTGCAGGATGATGCCAAGGGACTGAGCAGAAGGACAGATGGGGATTACTGGGCCATGGAGATGAGGAGGAAGAGAAGAAAACTGGAGTAGAAAAGAAGGATGGGCGTGCAAATGGCCATCTTTAGCTGTATTTTTGTGACAGCTCATGGCATGGGGATAAATAGGGGGGAGGAGTCACCAGGTAGTGCACAGAACCACAAAGCATGAATATATTAATGGAAGTTTTACATCTAAACTTTTCAAGGTCTTAAAAGGAAAGAAAAAGGTCATAGGGAGGGGCAGCACTGCCATAAATAAAGCTAAAGTTGTCTATTCCCCCCAGCCCCAGAACTGCACATCTCACCATGCCCCTCCTCTCAAGCCATGCCCACAGCTGTCAGATCAGGTTCCTCCTGTGTCCTTGAACTGGATCCCGCTTGGCAGGGGCAAGACAGGAGTTTAGAGGAACCCAGGGTATTCCGAAATGTATGACAGAGGTATGGAAAGCAGAAGAGGAAGTGTAGTGCAGGAAAACAATAGAAAAACTCATCATCCTGGAAAAGCATCAGATTATAAAAATAATTAAGTGATAAACCAACTGTTCTTCTTTAGGGTCAGTCATAAGAAGCTGTGGGATGAAGCTGAGGTAACCTGGAGTGCAAAATACTAACAACTTCAGTTATGACTTCAATAAAATGGACATTATCCATTAAATGGGCATTATCTCCTCTTTTTTCATATTAATGGACAGATTACAAGGTGAGGCAGAGCAAGTACTGGGGGAAAAAAGATCCAGCCACTGAAGTACAACATGGTTCAGACCTGAGATTCCAAAGGAGGAAGGAAATGTGGAACAAGAGGAATGGCCCAGAAAAGAGAGGTGGGGGAGAAGAAGGGGTGGTGCCACAAAGCCTCTGATCTGGTCTCCAGGGCTGGCCACCACCAGGCAGTTCCACATGGGCAGGGAAATTCAGCATCTGGGAGCAGAAGGGGCTTCAGGATCAATGGCAACATGAGCAGGGGCACTGTGGCAGCAAGGAGCTGTTTGTGGTGCACAGAAATCCATCACAGAACTGCTCCTGAGTGGAGAGAAAGCCAGCCAGCCATCCCTGCTGCTCAAGGTCAACCCCAGATGGGGAATATAATGCTGTCCTTGACTACACTGCAAAAGGAAAAATTACTTTGGTGCCTTGTCACAGAGTTCAACCGTTTCCAATCAGTAATCACAGTGCAAAATCATGCCTGGTTTGTGTTGTGAGGAGTGAGCCCAAGTGGATTTTTTTGGCCTGTGCATTGAAAACTAAGCTGAAAACAGCTCATTGATATAGGCCACTGATTACTTATTTAATTATAACTTTCACTCTCCCCATAGAGTGATAAAAGGATCTTTAACTCGTACCAATAGCATAAAGCAAATCTGGATTCTTTCAGCTCATACAAGAGATTAAACATTCCTCTTTAAGGATTGTGATTTCTCTCTTCTTTCTTGTAGAGTCAGAAATAAAAATTTCGTTTCCTCTTTGTTGTACCATGAAATCTCCCTTTTCTAATGAGTGTATGAACCAGTCATTTTGCTCTTAATAGGCCACTTACTGAATTTGATGGAGGAGATAATTAAATGTGACAGATATTCGTATGCATCTATCTTAAAACTAGCACTCAAAGATTATAAAAGCCATAACATTCTCTTAATGAAATATGGCTGAACATGAGCAAAACACATTTCAATGTGTCTGAAAACAACTGCAAAATTTAGAGATAAACACTGTTAACACTTGATAAGCCTGCATGGTTTTGATATGTACCACAGACATAACAGCAGCAAACAAATACCCTTTTTGAAGTAGATGAAAGCTGGAGATAAATTTGTTTGACTTCCAAACAAGAGGGAATGAGTATGAAAGTCCAAGAGAATATACACAATATAACTACTGAAGCAAGAAAGAGGCTTTTTATAACTTGTAAAGAAAATGCCAAGGAAAATTCATTTAAATAAACCTTTTTAAAACTTCAGCACTGAATTTTAGTGGCCATTAGTCAAGCCTTGTGTTCCTGGGTGGTGTTAAAAGCCTGGGCTATGGTAAACTATATTGGGAAACCAACTGGATCGATAACTCCAAGGATTTTCTCCATTCAATCTCAGCCCTGCTCTATTCACCTAGCTGGGTTCTTGGCACTTAAATTCAATCCATTTAGGTAAGGGACAAGAAGATGTTATGGAAGGTGGAGAAATAATTGTAACAGCATTCAGAAACCAGGGAAATGGGATGATTCTTAGGGCTTGTGGGACAACAGATGCAGCCAGGTGCACTGCCAGGAAACCACTGGTGTGCAGCTGGGACCCAAAGCCAGTGCAGTGGGAAGGAGCAGCAGGGCAGGGCAGAGCTCCCACTTCTCACTTGGCAGAGCTCCATTTGTGGAATAGCTGCTCTGGGAAAGTTTAAGCAGTTAAACCTTCATGACAGGTGAAAGATACTGGAAAAGAGTAATTTGAAAAAAGAAAAGGGCAGTGAAGGGATGTGAAGAGGAAGGCTACAGTGGGGCAGCAGGCAGGGACACTTGGTCACCTTGCTGCCACTCTCAGATGTGGAAAACATGGCCTTAATGCTATGGAGATCCATATCAGGGTGATGCTGTGAGATCATCTGAGACCCCAATCCAAGGCTAATAATGGGTTTCCACTTTACACTTTATACTCCTTGAAAGGTACGTGCTTGCCCTCCTGTGGGGAAGGAACTAGTTTATGTATTGCTAAGATTTTTGTTCTGTCCAGCTGCATTTCATGTTGTTGTGGTTTGACTGCCTGAATTTGGAAACCATGCCAGGATCCAAATTATCTGACAGGGAATAACCTCCTTTTCCTGCTTAGGCACAATTCTCCCTCATATATCTGCAGAATCACTCTACCCACCCTTTAAATTTATTTACCAGGAATCCCTTGTTTACACAGTATTTAGACCTAAAATTATCAGGGGGAAATAAAATGTCACATAATTTCAGGGCTATAAAACCTGTTTCTAGCACAGATAAACTCTCCTGTTCCTCCTCTGCCTCTCAGGATATTGCTCCTTTTAGGAACCTTTCTTGGGTTAAATGATTTGATGAGCAGCTTCCAGTGGAGAAATGTACTCATCCCACAGTTCTGTATCAAGAGCCAGACACGAGGTTCCAAGGCAATGCTGGAGCTGTGTCATGCAAGTGGTTGGGCCATGGCCTCTCAGATGATTAGTGCCATTAGAACCCAAAACTTGGCCTCCTAAACAGAAAGAGGCTTTTTGGAGCGTGTGCCTGGTGGTTGCAGGCTTTGTTCCAGGAGCAGAGTTCACAGAGTTGAGCGAGATGCCTGAATTCCCTCTGGGGTGAAGAGAGAGGATTAAGTGCCTCAGAATGAGGTTCAAAGCGGGCAGTGAGTAAATCAGGGAACACTTAAGCCTGCCTTAGGAAATACTGAAGAGAGGGGTGTATTTGAAATCCTCCACAGATCCACAGTTTAGCACTGACCCGCATCCATGAGATAGGAGATGCTGTGAAAATGGGATTCAGAGCCCATGACCCTATTCCAGAACGAATCTGTCAACTTTGAGTAAAAGACTTCTTCTTGCTGTCAATGCCAGGGTTAGAAGGCAGATGGGGCAGGAAGTGGAGGCTGTAACCACAGTCTACTTTTAGAGCAGCAAAAACCTGTGCCTGAGTTCCTTCATGAGTTCAAGCGGCAAAACCACATCCTTTCCTTTCCAGAAGGGCACACATAAATCTCAGGAACCACCTTCCCTTTCTCATTTTGGAGTAACAGAGCAGCAGGCTGGAGATGGGGAAGGGACACCAGGTGAGGGGTGGCAGACAAAAAGAGCATCTCAATCCCTTCCCCGCAGATCTGCTAAGCCAGGAGCCTGCAAGGACACAGAGCTCTGTGCTTCACTCACCTCTGTCATGTAAGAGGAATACAGCAGGTGTAAAGGTAAGAGGAAACTGTGCTTTGATCATGAACAAAATTTATTTCAGGCCACATGAGAGGAGAGAGGCCATGGGGCAAGAGGGAGAAGGTGGTGGAGAGGAGCCAGCCATGGCAGCTGCAGGCAAATGTGCTCTCGTTACCAAGCTCTCATCTCGCACTGGGAAAGCCTTTGGATGAAGCACTTAAAAGAGCAGCCTCTAGCTATTAGCTGAAGATTTTATTCATTTCCATGTCTGTGCCCTTGCAGAAGGTTGAATTTCTTCCCATCTCCTTCAGCCCCAGTGTCCTCCAGCCCTCTTCCTACGTCCCGTGTTGGCAGCACTTTCTAATGCGTGTCTCTAGGGAATATAATCCACACTTCTCCTCCTCGTGTCTGTATCATCAATAGGAAAATTCAGCAGGACCCGTGGCAGGCATGATTTTTAGCTTCCCTCCTCCTCTTGTGTCTGCTTTTATTCAGACAAATCAGCAGCACTTCAAAGCTCCCCACTTTCCCAGCATCCAGAACACCTTATCCCACCTGCTTCAGAGACACTGGGATAAATCAGACCCGCTGCATTTCCTCACACTACTCAATCTATTGCTTTTGAGGATTTGTTTTCAAACAAAATATCAGGATAGTTTGGCATGGGCTATTTTTAGCAAAGCTTGGTTGCATTTTCTCTTTCCCACTCAACAAAATGGGTTTTTCCACCCTGATTAGCTCTGAACCTCCCGCAGAGGCTGTGCCAGTAATGGGGAAGCTTTTGGGTTAGCTGTGACAAAGACATATATTTTATAAACATCATAATTATTTCTCCTTGGTAGCAACCCAAATTACCCTGAATACCAAACCTGACTGAACAACCAATGGTTTGCTGTCCTGGGTTAAAGAAAAGCACCTCCTGTTTATATTTTTTGGTATATTTTTTTGCTTTCCTCCAGTCACACTGGGCTTGTCCAGGTTTGAGCAGTAAATTACCAGACCTGCAGCTTGTTTTGCCATTTCCCTCAGAAATCTGGGATGGAAATTACCTAGTCCCCCACCCATGGATGCATTAAGCTTTTTTCTTTGAAGGAATCTTAAAAATGGAAACAAACAGTAATGGGCAAAAAATAAGGCTTCTTGTTCTCGTTGAGTGAAGGGATTTTTTTTCCTTTCAACATACTGATATGAGGAGGTTAATGTGTCACTATAAAAGAAATGTGGCACTTTGCTGTTCTCTCATGGAATACATTACTTAAATTCTCTCTATGAATTTACATTTTTTTCCTGAGATGTAGTTTGGCACTTAGTAGGAAATGAATCTTAAATATTTTGAAAGTGTAATTTAACATCTCAGCAAAACCCTGAATTGTGAATTGTGCTTTATAGAAATTTTAAAGGCTAACTGAAGCTGACTTTAAAAAGAATAGACAATTACATTTTTAGGTGGTGCTTTAGCTGCAGATGATTCTCCTATAGGTTTTAGATACCTTATTTATCCATTTGTAAACTTGGGATATCCTTTTTATATTTTTTTAGGGTGATTTTTATTTTGAATGACTTTTCATTCTTTGCGTAAATATCATATATACATATATACATGTAAAATGTTATATGCAACCAAAAATTTCTTTTTAACAAAACAGTAGCAAAAAAAATCCAGAAAAAAATCCTGATACTCTAGAAAGAGAGATTAATATGGTTTATAATTGTTCATTTATGTGTTTTATAATTTCTGGAGATACATCTAAACCATTCAGATCAACTCCACAAGACTTGGGACAGAGCAGGTGTTGAATTCATCTTTCTATTCTGCTCCCATCCAGTTTTTTAGGAATAATCTGCCCTTCTGCTTATATCAATTTTACATCAGTTTAAATCAATGCTCACACCCATCAATTCTGTTTTACCTGGATTTAAACCAGAAATTAGGGTTGCTCTGAGTGTATACAGCTGGCAAGCCCAAAACATTCACGGGCAAAAAAGCAGTTTGACCCTGCAGAGAGCCTTTAGTGGGTGTCCCCAGGCCCATGTGCACAAAAAAAAGTCCTCTGTGAAACCACTCATCCATCTTTTATGTCTTTTTACATGGAAGCAGCACCAGTTTGTCCTGTGATGGATTTAAAAACAGCACTTTTAAGTGGAAAAGTCCAGTAGTGGTGAGCAGCTCAGGAGGAGTGGGTGCCCTGGGGCACCCTGGCCTTGGCAGATTTACCTGAGCTCTGCCACACTTGGCACCTGCTTTGTGGTTGGTGTTTGCCATTCAGTGTGATCACCGTGTTTCCTCCTAAACGCTGATCCAAAATCCTTTAGTGGAAATCTATCCTGCAGCCTCAATCAGCAGTTTTAGTTCTTTGAGATGCACCTGTTTCAAACTCTGGGTTTGATGATGTGATGAGCACACACTGGAAGGGATTATATTTTATTAACCTTCCCTCCAGACTAATGAATTGTTTTGCTTTGCAATTCATTAACATCCTAATGGTCATACAGGTCTTGTTTGAACACAAGGGGGGACAAAAAGCCTGAAAAAATACAGGAATGCTCATTTTGTGGTATTAAAATCAATGTGTGTGAGTAACTCCTGGTAATAGTGCTGGTCCATCCCAATGTGCAATTCCCCTTAAATCCAGCTGAATTTGTTACATATTGCACATTATAGGAGAAGGTATCACCATTTTCAGTATCATCTTGTTGTGGCCAATGCTGAATAGACTCATCTGACCAGCCCACACTGCAGCATCTTTTATTTGGTAAGATATCTTGTTTTTCTGCTCCTGTTAAAGAAACAAATAAATCTTGAATGCCTCCTTTTACTGAGGCTCCACTTATTTTCATTTTTCTGGGTTGTTTTTTTTGGGGTTTTTTGGGGGGTTTTTTGGTGTTTCTCAGGATTATGTCTGTTTTTGCTTTTTTCTTTTCTGGAAACAAGACTGCCCAAATTAAGCACACTCCATTTACAAGGTTACTGAGAGTTTTGTTCTCATCTTTCATAGTCTCACCCCTGGGTTGGTCTGTGTTTGCTGACTCAGGAAGTTTTCCTTTCCAGGATGGCTGCATCTCTATTTACTTCTTCTAATCAGTCTGAGTCAAACATATGCTCCCTTCTGCTGGAACTCTCTCCTCTAAAATTGTTTGGCTGAGGCTTTATTAGGTTGTTAGATCTATGCTGCTTGCCCTCTTGCTCAAATCTGCTTTTGGGCTTTTGTTTTTTATGCTTGTCTCCCATCAGTCCTTTTAAAATGAAAGACTGTCAGAGCTACGAGATTTATTTTTATTCTTGCCATCAGTTTCTGCTAACAGAACAACCTATTCCAGTGCATGTTCCTGTGCCTGACTTTCTTTTCTCTCCCTTCATGAAAAATAACTGCTCAAAAAAAAAGTTTGGATTTGGCATTGGGAGCAAGAGGCAAGTAGGGGATCCAAGAGTCCCCAGAACAGAAGGGAGACACATCCAAAAGAATTGAATTTCAGCTGCAGGCTGATATGTGAGGCTATTCTGCAGCTAAAGAAACAAAAGAAAACCTGGGGGTGGAGGGAAATGAAAGCAGTGTAGAGGGCAAGAGAAGTCTTTGTGTTCGGAATAGAGTTTTAAGCTTAATTTAAATCATAATTGGAAGCAGGATGCAGTGGGGAGAGTCAGACAATGAGAATACAGCAAAACAAAAGACTGACCAGGCTGAGTGTGAAGAGATGTGAACACGTTCTTTTAAAAATCAAAGGCAGAGCTGGTGTAAGCTTGAAAAATCCCCTTCTTTACATTCTGGTAGTTAAAAAAATTCTGTTCAAAATCAGAAAGAAACCAACAAGCATATGACAATTTCCATCTGAAGAAATAATTTGGAAAAATCAAAAAACTGTGTTATTTTGATGTTTCAGAGCAGCAGGGAACAGCCAGGCTGTGGGGAGCAATCTGGGCTGGCAGAACAGGGGTAGACCCCAAAATCTGACAACCCTGGGCTGAGTCAATGCAAATCTGTTTGTACTAATCTGCATGTGCATATTTTTTAGACAGAAGTTACATCCCCATCTTGCAAAAGGTAATATTGTATGGTGAGAGAAGATAGCAGTAGTTATTAAAATAGACATTTTCTTTTCAACATGCAGTATTCCTCAAAGTTTTCTCTTGGATTTTTGCATTTTTAATGGAAATTTGGCCTCAGATATTTTCAGAAAAAAAATTAAGCAACCAGTGGCTGGCAGGAAACATCTGACATATGTCTGTGGAGACATGTGACAACTTGTTGTGTTCCCAAGGACTGTGGTCTTCACACTTAACAACAGATAAACTGTGATGATAAACAGATAAACCTGATATATTCTTTTGAGCCCCTAGCCAATTCTTTTTATTTTATCTCCCTTTGGTACAAGTAATGAACATAAAATTTATAAAGAGCATGCACAACAGCACAAAGAATCTATTCTCTAAAGTGACTCTAAATGTATGGTACAGAGAAAATCAACTGCTATGATCTAATGAACCTAAAATCTGTCAATCTAGTAAACTGTGAACAACTCAACACCTAGAACCTGTTTGTGTGAGCTCTTATATAAAAGTATCTCTGTTAATGGATAGCATTCCCAAATGGGAAACACTTGTTAGCAATGCAGGAAATTCCATTCTGAAACTGGTCACGTTATACTGTACAATATATAACAATAGCAGAAAGCAGAAGAGCCATTTTATCCCGTGTTTTGACAGAGGTTTAATTCACAGCTGATTTATAACATGACCATGAAGACCTGAAAGTCCATGCACTGAGTATCAGCCTGGGGAGAACTTCACTTTTAATACTTTACATTAAATATAGTTTATTGTTGGCCCATTCTAAAGGGATGGAGCAGCAAGGACAAAATAAAACAAAAGTTGGTGTCTTTTGGCAGTTTTGTGGCAGTTCTGAGCATCTTCTGAGCAGGAAGCACAAATTATATCTACTGACAAGCTGAACTATTGTAAAATATAAATGAAGTAAGGAAAGTTTTGGTCCTGGCGTTGCCTTTCTTTGGTTTTCAAGGATTTATTTTTTTTAAGGATTTACAGTTTAAACCCTATGAGTAGTGCTTATGCCTCTTTTGAAGCTTGAAATGTGTCAGCTGAAGCCAGGCAATAATTTATAAAGCAATCTCACTGCTTCTGTGCCTCTCCACCCCTTCCTCCCCAAGAACCCAGGTGTTGGCATCAGGCTGAGCAGCACCTTGGCAGCATCCTCAGTGCCTCAGGCACCCCCAGCACCCTGGGGGTGTCAGAAATACTGTGAGGATGCCATGGCAGCACATATTGCATGTGGGAAACCCCCAGAAATTAAGCCCTGATGAGAAGGCCCTCTGCATCCCCTCTGGTGTCCCTCTCCTTCCAGCTGGTGACAGGGAGAGCAGGATAATTGATGGCTGTTTTCATCCAGGTGATCTGGAAAAAGGGAGAGAGGCAGTATTGTCTGCCACATGCCTGGCATTACTGCACTCCCTTCACTCTCATTAGCAGCAAAAACTTGGAGGAGTTAAAGCCCTCCAGAACAATCAACACCATTTACATCCCTGGCAACCCGTGGGGCTCTGATTTTTATATTTATGGCCAACTGTTTAAAGTCCATCCCTGGTTTGATTTTAATGCCTGACCATGGCTTGATTGCCCATTACTGAGGCAATCACTGAGTTCTTTGATTCAGTGAGCAGCACAGGTTAGAGGATGAAGAGATTCCTCTTGACAATTACCAGTTGTGAAGTGTCTCCACATGAAATACTTGCTTCTAAAGTAAATTTATAATCCTTATTCTTTAGCCACTGCAAAAGAGACTTCTACAGGTTCTTTCCATTAATTGCTATTTTTCATTTCCAGATGTAGACCTCAGCATTTCGAGCACAGTTTATGAAAGTCCAAGGAATGGATATGCATGGATGACTAATCCCAGGAAATTTGCAATCTACAGCATAGGAGTGCTATCAGTAAATACAAGTTTGGCAGCCCTTAGTGCCTGTGCCAGCAAAACGCTGCTGTTGTACACTCCAGGCTTGGTGGTGAGAAAATTGGAGAGTCACAGCTCCAAAAACTAATGCAGAGGAGCTCCAGCAGCATGGAAGGGCTTAGGACTGGGAGGGTTTGGCATTGCCCAGCACAAATCACACCACACCCTGTGTGCACAGTGTGATGGGAGCTGCAGGGAAGATCCCAAGCACTGAATTTCAGCTCTTTGCCTCTTGCTATCCCCATTGCTTTCCTCTAGTCACTCATACACAAAGGTATCAGCTGAGGGAGAGGATTTGGTTTTAAACCCCAGCCTTGTGGTTACAATGGTGCAGCTGGTAAAGAGAAAGCTCCTGTTATTTGCAGAGCCCTCACTCCAGGCTGCTGCTCTGGCTTGATTTGCTCAGGATTGCTGCATTTTGCTCCCCACAGCCAAGTGTAAAAGGAGGGACCCCTGCTGCCCTTAGAAAAGCCCCTTTCAGTGGGTGAAAGGCAGCACTGCCCCTTTCTGAGCAATAACTTGGAGCTGGAGCACCCTGCTGGAAAACAGGGACCCATCTTCCTCTGGCTTTTGGGGTTCAAGGTGGCAAAGGGAGGTGATATGTCTCAATTATTTCTGCATTTCATGTGTCATCTGCAGAAACAAGGAGTTACCTCTGAGGCAGGGACAGGTGTCTGGCAGCCTTGAGCAGGGGGAGAGCATCACAGATCTGGCACTTAGCTGCATGACCAAAAAGTGGCTTCTCACTTCTGCTTGTGTTTCTCTCTCTGAAAGCTGTGTGGAAGAAGTTAGAGCTGCCTGGGCAACCTGTGATATTCTCACTGTAGCTTGAAATTCATCTAAATGTTGTCTCTTTCAGAGGAGCTTTGATGGAGAAAGGCAGTACCTTGGACCAGAGTGTTTGCACTAAACCCCTTGAAGATCAATGAGCCAGAATGATCAGACAGCTCCAGTTACTTTTGGGGACTGCATTCATCTTACAAGCTGGCCTTAAAATTTGGTCTTCATACATTATTCAAAGTCCAGATGTACCTAGCCCTTATGCATTTCTTCTTGCCCATAAAGTCTGTTCATTGCTTTTATTGCCACTGTAATAGTAAAGTGGCCTATTTAATATGCACAGTGCAGCCACCAAGGCTGTACTTACTAAGCAAATGTTTTGGATCAAGTCAGTTTGGCATAAAACAGATTGTGATGATTCCAAATGGAAACCTTTCTTCTGCAGGAGCTCGCAGGAGCTGGGAAATGCTGTATTGCATAAGACACAGGCACCTTGTAACCCTGGGAAAACATTTCTGGAGTGTTGCTCCTCTTCATGTTGCAGCACGGGTTTTTCTCTAACTTAATACACCTAAAATGCACTGTCAGGATGTGTATACACACAGCACAGGGCTATGTGATTTTTTTCCCTCTGTTTGTTTGCTCTGTTGGATCAAAGCTTTAGGGAAAATATATAAAAAATTATTAGCCTACATAGGCATATGATGCATTAATGTGTATGTTTACATACATAAATGCATATATTTATATACACATGCACATGTTTTTCTTAGTATTCAATGCCACCAATCCAAATTTAGAAGCTGTGAGGTTTTCCCAAATCTGGTCCACTGGGGTAGGCAGGCAAGGAAGACACAACCCATTAAAGAGGCCACTGAATTTCTGTGGTATAATTCCAGCTGTGTTTTATTCATTTGCTGTTATCTTACAATGGTTCTTCTTTGTGCTTTCTTTGTTTTCCCCCTGCAGCTTCTTTATTTGCCAACACTGGGGAATTTTGCTTTTATGAGGTGTTTACAATGCTTGCTTTAAGGCACATATTTAAGTACCTGAAATACTTTGAGTTTGTGATGTTTGAGTTAAATATAATATTGCTCTGCCATGTACAGCATGTAAATATCTATGGTATAAGCATTTTAAAGCACTCAGAGCTGAAGTCCCATTCCCCCAAACGTGTGTTGTTTCCAATACAGGTAGATTAGGATTAAGTGTAAAATGGCTGAATAAATGAACATAAGGAAGTAAAAATCCCCTTCTCCCAAGACAGCAGTTTAAGTCTGCCTAGGGAGCCTAAAATGTCCAGGTGGGCTGAGTTCAGGTGCTGTGCTGTATTGTGTGATGTCTGGGTGTGGTGTGAGTGAGAGGCTTGGAAAGGCTCTGGCTGAATTCCTCATCTTCTTTAATTCTGTGCGCCGCCACCGAGCCGAGAGAACTTCACCATTCCTGATGAAAGTTGAGATAAATGCACTGGAAACTGTGAAAGTCTGAAATAGGAGGTAGCAGGGCCGTGTCAGCTGAGGTGTATTTTGTTCTGCTAATGGCTGGCTGCTGGAGTCTGCAGAGGGGAGGCAGCCTTTATGCTGAATGAGCGTGACAGGGTCACGCAGGACTTCGTGCACCTGAGGGACAAAGTTTCAGAAAAGAGTTTCAGTCTTTCATCAGCAGTCTCTGCAGCTGAAAATCAAACAAAATTGTTTAAAGATCTCCAACAGTGCCACATAGATGGTTGTCTTGGGGGAGCAGGATGGTTGTTAGACCATCACCAGTGTAAGCTTATTGACCACAAAGTTGTGGAGACAATAAGCACGGAAAATGTAGGAGTGAAAATTAAAAACCTTTGGAAAAAGCCTTTGTGAACATACAGGTTCTTGGAGGATGTTTCCCACCTCTCTATTGATCTGTTGCTGTAAGTCACAATAACCATCCTGCTCAGAAGAAAGGGATTGCTTCCCTCAGAATGTGTGGTAGACAAAGATTGCAATCATTGCTCCCTGACAACAGCAAAATCCATCCTCAGCCCCGCTGCATGCGGAGATCTGACAGCCCTGCATGGGAAGGGTGCGTCCCCAGCTAATTGCTGCTGTCTGCTTTATGAAGGTATTATCTACATGTCAAGCTCCATTTCCCTTAAGGGCCCTGCTTTGCCTCTGAGCAGGGTTTGATGCAGCACAGAGGGAGCTCGGCACCTGGGAGAGGATGGGATCCTTCCAAGAGACACCCGGCGCGGTGGGAGCTCCACCACCCGCACTTCCCACCCCGCTCCTCGCCAGGCTGGGGCTGTATTTATAGCAGCAGGGCTCTATTCTGTGGCTGGTGCATTCTGCTGAGAATTACTTAGGCAGAGGAACGAGCTTCTGCCTCTGACTGGCATCAGAGCTCTGTTCCGGCTCCAGGAGGCCAAAAACCCACTTGAAAAGCCATCCGGACTTCATTATTTATTAAAGCTGGAAAAACAACTTGCCCGAGTCATAAATACATGGGTAGCACCGGTTAATCCTGCAAAGAGAGCGCTCTTATCACAACGACTTCAAGCACAAATAAATTGTTTCTGGGACCAAGAACACATTTACAAATGTGACTGAAGCTACTGGCAGTATTAAGATGAAGATGCAGTGGGGTTTAGATCATGGAATGAGTGATGCTGAGGATAGTCCTGAAATAGGCCCTTTTGCTAATGCTCAGTATGCTTGATAGAAGTAGTGTGCCCCAGATTTAACCAGGAAAGAATAAAAACCAAAACAAAGTGTGAGTGCATGGTAGTGAAGTATTACATGAAATGAGTTGAGCACATCCTTTGTGGGGTTGTGCAGCCACTTTGTGGGATTGTTTTCCTAGCTCTGGTTTAGACATTATTCACCCTCTGGAAATTGGGAGGCTGTATTCCTTCCTGTTCTGCATGGAACTGTTTGCTGCTGTGCAGACATAGCAACAACGTCACTGGGTAAGAGCAGGGATTAAGATGACGCAAAACCAGGATTGTTCCTCTAAAATTAAGGCAGTGCCCTTCTGTGTGCAGTGGGCAAATCTTTGTGTGTCACCTTGCTGCTACTTGCACTGATATCACTGTTTGATGGATTACTGCCTGTCTACCATATGCTGCAAAAGAGTGAGAAACACCAGTTTGTATAAATTCAAGTTGGATTGCTTCTCATGCCAGTGGCCTTGTTTATTTTACTTCTAAGGGATGAGGGTCTGGAAAGGGTCTGAAGGCAGGTTTCAAATCCTTTTGAAAAATACCTAATCTGCATCTATTCTTTTAGATCACACTCTAATCCCTTTGACTGTTGTGATTGCAGCAGACTTCAGAAGGTTTTCCACCAATTATATTCTTATTTCTGGATGTCATTGGTAGAGCTTAGAAGGGTGCTTTCTTGTCTTCCTCTCTTCCCACAATAAAGCAGCTGCACAGAAAACAGATGGCATAGAGTCAATCCAGTTGAAATTAATGGAGTCAGGCTCTCCACACAAATCTCTGCAATGAAAAAGGAAAGATTCTTTTTTTTTTTTTAGTGCATTGCGTACAAGATGTATGTTGTTTGTAAAGGAATTTACTTCACGTAAGGGATAAAAAGCTGTAACCAGTGAAGGGGAAAGCCTGCTTTTTAAATCAAAACTCAACTACAAGTACACAGGAGCAGTCATACTGTCTCAGTGGATGCCTTCACGATTGGAGTTGAAGGATGGAGGAATATTTTTATTCTGGCAAAGTTATGTTTAAACCATAACTGTGCATGCATTGTTGAAACATGCAGCCAAGTTTTACATGCAGATTAATAACAAAGTTATGACTGGACTCATTTGAACCCACATAAACCCCTAACACTGCAAATAATCCTTAAATCACTGATCAAAAGTCAGTGTGTGACTTCATGAATAGGCATTTGCACATTGGTGTTTATAGTCTCTGTCCATAAAAATCGGGTTGCACAAGGGAGCAGATTTACAAAGGTCTTTTCACGCCTACCAGGAATTTCAAAAACACTTAAGCAATTAGGCTCTGAATACCTTTATGGCTGGAACAAATTAGGTGACTAACTTATGCAGGTGCTTTGGTGAATCCCACTAGGCTCATCTATGCATAAACAGGTTCCTAAACAATGCTGATATGTTTGCTCCGTGGTCCTTAAACCTTTCGGTGACATATTTTGTTCCTTCCTCTGAGTAATAGAATTGTCTCCTTGCTGTGAGTAATCCACTTGTCAGGAGCTAATGCTGCATCTCACAGCTGCTCCGTGCAGGTGGGGTCATGGCTGGTGTCGAGCCAAGCCAGTTAATTCTCCTCCTCCTCTTGCTACTGCTTGGAAAAAATCCAAAAGTGCATTGCACGTCTGCTGGAGCACACCTGTGCCTGGCACCCAGGAATTGCAGCCTGGATTTCCAAGGATGGATCATTGAATCAGTGCAGGACTGGAGTGTGTGCTGGGTCTGTACCAGTTCTGTACCAGGGGGATGTGTTAGAGACTCCTCTCTGCACGAATGTGTCACAGTCTGGATGTAGTAAATATATCTGTGTTGGGGCTGGAGTCTCACACTGTTGTGATGAGACAAAATGACAAGTGTACTCTAAGCAACAATCTTACATCTCTTCAACAGAAATGTAAAAGCTTCTTTTTATTCACAATAATCAGGGATTTGGAAGAAGAAATGGCAGATGTAGCACGATGAGGGTAAAAAAGCATTTCAAGAGGAATCTCAGATGCTCCTGATTAGCCACGAAATGCAGCAGGTTATGCACAGAGCTGCCTGAGGATTGCAGCAGAATCCTGCTGCCAGAGGTGTGAGCTCTTTACAAACAAAGCATCAGGAAAGTCCCCATTCCTGGGGTGACAGAGAGAGCCTGGGAACCCAGGGCAGCAGTCAGGGAGTCACATTTTGGCATTCCAGGGAGCAGGGCCTTTGTTTGTGTTTCTTTAGGGCTCAGGCACTGACATTTCTGTTCCTGAGTTCTGGTTAAGTGTTGCCATTTCAGGTGTGAGTGTTGTGTTGGCTGGGGAGGAGGGAGGAAAGGAAAACTTTCTAAAAGTGAGTTTGTTGGCAGAAAAGGGAAAACTACTCCAGCTAATATTTCAGGTGAAGTTTCACAATTGTCAGCCAAACCATCAGGCAGTTTACCCATATGCTTTGCTGTTTGAAACATTTTATTCTTTTCCACTTCCAGACTCAAACAGCCTTCAGGGATTTACAACATTTACTTAAAAACAGCAAACATTTTCAATTATTTCCACACTGTTCAGAGACCATAATTTACTTAATGCTATGAACAATCACATTTCTCGGGGACTGCTGTGAAATGTCACCTCTAAAGGATGGCTCCCTTGTTGGTAGCAGTAAAAGCCTGGGTTGTAGTTTTCATTTTTTATTTTGATTTAATTTTCAGACAATTCAACTTTCACACCATGCATGAGTGACTAAATTCATTTCACTTGTCAGGAGAGAAAAATTTTCATAATTAAAATCTAAACCAAGGGTGGCCTTTTACTTGCTGACCACATATTTTCTTCTCCTGTGGTTGGCTTTTGTTCTGGATGGTGCGGGGCTGGGTTTTGGGGTTTTGTGTCCCTCCCAAGCTGAGGGAGCTGGGATTGTTTAGGCTGGAGAAAAGAGGCTCAGGGGAGACCTTGTCACTCTCTACAATGACCTCAAAGGAGGTTGGAGAGATGTGGGGGTTGGTCCTTTCTCCCAGTAACAAGTGATAGGATGAGAGAAAGTGACCTCAGGCTGCACCAGGGGAGGTTTAGACTGGATATTGGGAAGAATTTCTTCACTGGAAGGGTGGTCAGGCACTGGAACAGGCTGGCCAGGGCAGTAGTGGAATCGCCATCCCTGGAAGTGGTCAAAAAACCAGTGGATGTGGTGCTTCGGAACAGAGGTTAGGGGTGGAATTGGCAGTGCTGGGATAGTGGTCAGACATGATGATCTCAGAGGTCTTTTCCAACCTTAATGATTCTGTGATTTTATAAACAATAGACAACCTTCAGCAATTTGTCTGAACCTTGGAAGAATTTAAATGAAGGAGCCATGTGGGCTATGGATGAAATCCCTCTCTGCCTACAGCAAGACAATTCACCTTTTTTGGGTTGGTTTTTTTTTTCATACCAGTGCATTAAAAGTTGATATCATATATAATTGAGCTTTTTATATGCACAAATCCCCTCAGGAGCACCCTGGTGTGAAAAGCAGTGTGAACTTGCTTGTCTCTGTGTCCAAAACCAGATATGTTCCAGTAAGATCATCCCACACTCCCTAATCCCTCTTTGGCTGATCTCCTGGAGCTGTGAGTGACCATGGCATGGTGCAGGAGCTCTCAGTGTGCTGTGCTGGGAGCTGGCTATTGCATGGGAATAGTGAATTTCTTTCATGGGAATAATGAATTTCTTTCCTGTGATGTGGACAAACTCTGGAGCTGAAGAATCCTGTCCCACCAACCAGCTACTGAGTAAAGACTAATTTAGCTGCAGTTTGGAGTGGCCAGTGCCAAGCTGTACAGAAAGTTGACAGTAAAATGGTTGTGTCTCCTTCACCTGGCTGCCATGGAAAGGTGGGCTGGCTGCCCCCCTGCTTGGACCAACCACTCTGACCAGCTTCTGCTTCTTGGGAAGGGTCCATCACCTCAAAACACCCCTGGAAAAAGTGCCCTGCGTTCTTCTCCCAAAAGCTGGGCTCATTTCCATTAAGAATCCATACACTATTCCATGAAACGTACTGGGCATTAAAACCTTATGCAAATAATCATTACAGCTAAGCCGTGGTTGTAATTTCCATTTCACTGAGGTCATTGCATTACATTTTTTGGTTTAGCTGCTGGTGGTATAAATGGCTTGTGCTCCTCTTTGAGGGTGCTGGATTTAAATTAAATATAAAGCTGGGATGTGTGCATCTGCTTTAGGCTCCCAAGCCACTGAGGTGCTCTCTTTAATCAAAATCCATTACCTTTCATGAGATGCAAAGGATTAACCCTTAAGTGACTCTGGGGACACTGTTCAGTTAAAGTTGCACTGATAAAGTCAGTGCTACACAGTATTTATGCTTTTCTGTTGAGATAAATGGTCCCTGGGAAGCGCTGAACTAAGCAAACCAACAAGCGTAGAATTTCAGAGGTTAATTGTATTCATGTTCTTTTCCAAACATGGCTTTCAAAGGATTATTTCCCATATTTTTTTTTTTAAGCTGGTTAAAACTTTTTTTAATGCTCTATGCATTCTTCATACAACATGGCTCTGTTTTTCCTGCTGCCAGGAATGTGCCTTTTAAAGATATGGAATCACAGATGTGAACTCAGTTGTGTTATCAAAAGTTTATCTTTTGGTTAGCCGAGGTTGGGAAAAAAGTGAGAAAATCAAAGGTTTCAGTTGCTACAAAAAGTGAAGGAGAAACAGGTTTTAATTTTAAGCTGTGTAGAGTGCATACTGGAAATGAATTGTACTTTTAATTAAGTTTGTCAGCATGTTATGCATGGCTGAAGCTTAAGGAAATACTATGGAGGTGTGAAAATCTAGGAAGAGAGACGTTGGTATTTTATCTCTTATGGTCTCGAGGAGAAACATGGTACATGTGAAAAATCAACCACCCTGCAGCATTCCAGAGTTATCTAAAGAGTGGTCTGATTAAAAAGAAAGATTTCCCCAGCAGCCTTCCCTCACTCACATCCATTTTCATCTGAACTGGGCCGCGGGGGCTGATGTAGTTAAACCAAAACTTCACCGATGTGGAAAATGAGTTGTTTATTTAGTACAAATATAACAGCAAATGTACCAACAACCTCACAAATTCAACCAACAGAATGGATTTACCCCAGCTGGTGGTAATCCAAATATCTGAGCAGTAGAAAAGAAATAAAAAACCCTCTGTTGTGTCTTCCTCAGCCTTGGAGAAGTTCCAGTCCAGTGTTCAAAGGAAGCTCCCTGAACAGCAGGCTCTGAGCTGGCCAGGGCAAGGGGCAGCTGCTCCCCTGCTTTCAGCAGCTGCAGGGCTGCTGGTCCTTCCTGACCCTAAAAAGTCACATTTCTACTGAGCTCTAATCCAAGGATCTTTATTTACATCTTCCAGACTTGAGGATGTTGTTTTACCTTTGTGCATGAACAAATGGGAATGTCTGTGGTGATCCTGATAAATCTACTCAAGCATTGATTCTTCTCCATCAGCAGGAATTGAGACAATTTGTTGTCCTGACAAGTATCTTTTTATCACTTTTTTGAGGAGTTTCCCATTTGCTCTTAACCTTTGGGGAGGTTTTTAATGATGATTTAGTTTTTCTCCTCTCCCCACAGAAATTAGCAAATAGGGCCCTGTGCACCTCCATTCTTCACATCAGCTCACCCAAGAACCCTGAAGCTGGGGCGGGTTGAAGGTGCAATTAATCCTGTTGCAATTAATTAATCCTGTTGGATGGGAAGCTGGGAGGCCTTGTTGCTCTGCCTCCCTGGGAAGGGGTGTCTGTGTCAGAGAGCTTTGCTTTGGCAGGGCTGGTTCTTCTGAGAAACACGAGGATGCCCAGCCTGGAAAGGGCTGGAATTCTGGTGCTCATCCTCCAAGGGAGGTTTGCTGTAGTTTTTCCCCAGGAGTAGGATTTCATCTGAGATTTTTACTGTCGCTGAGAACCAACAGAATCCTTGAAGTCTCAATTTCCTTGACACGAGTCAGCTTGCAAACTCTTATTTATTCGCTGTGCAGCATCCTCAATATGCCACAGGAATCATTAGCCTACATAAATTAACTGCATCCTCAAAATGTATAAACAAACTAATTTTAAGCATCCTCTAGATCTGAGTGAAACATATTTTCACTCATGTGCTAAAACATTGAAAATTAGAAGACATGATTGTGAGAAGAATGGTGTTTAACACTCTGAGTGCTTTTTATCTTCAAAGAGCTTAACGATCTTCAGTTGATTAATAATTTAATAAGTGATGTATATTAAAGTATAAATAGTGCAAATATAAGCCTCTTATAAAGATCTGGATGCCATGGCTAAGGATTTTTTTTTTTTCCCCAGATGAAACTGGTGTAAAATTAATTGAGCAGCTAAATGAGCTTCTACATTCACTTACCTTTTACTCTTGGAATTTCAAAAGTTACTGCAGTAATATAAAACCTGAAAGTATTTAAAAATAAGGAATTAAATTTATTTTTTAATTCCTGGTTTGAATGGCCAATAAATAAAGTGGCTGACAACTAAACAATAAATTACTCTAGAAAATTGTTAGAAAAGTCCTGTGCTGGACAGCCACACTAGTTGTCATTTGAAAATGCAATTTACCATGACACATCTTCCATTTGATACTTACAGAACAAATTAGGCAGAAAAGCACCTCATATTCCCAAATACTTTTAGCCAGTGACTTTTTCAAGGTTAAATAGACAACACACATGATCTTTGAAGTAGCAAATGGTGCTACTAAAAATCCATTAATACACATATTAACACAAATTTGACAGGCCCTCATAGCAGTTGTTGGAGACAACTAACAAGAGATGCTTCACAGGATCAGTCACATTTCCATGAGGTTCATTTTGTTAATTATTTGTTACTCTCAGTGCAGTGATAAAAGTGTGCTAATATGCCATAGAAGCTTTTTCTTTCCTGGCCTAATTAAGGACAAACTCTTCTTTTGGGCAAGGCATTGCAGTGGCATATCTTCAAAAAGGTACTTTTAAATTTCTTTTCACTGTGCTTCTGATTATTCTAGAATTATTATCTAGGAAGGAACAATCCACTGACTGGAGCTGTCAAATATTCAACCCACTGAATAGCAATAGCTGTCAAATTAGTAAATATTATCTGTATTTGCAACAGACAGCAAAAATACAAGAGTGCAGTGAGAATTCTAAGTGAATGTGTGGAAAATAGACCTCCTTGGCTCATAGAAACTTATACCAGCAATGGATTTTCCCATTGCAGGAACTGAGCAAGCAGTGAGTGCACCTCCATCATCATCCTTTGGAAAATCTCACTTTTTATAGAGAGCTCCTGTGACCAACAGTTTTAACTTCAGGGAATACCTGGGCTGATGTTTTGTGGCTCCTGTGTAAGCAGGTTGGATGTTTGCTGAGGCTGATGTTTTCTATAAACCCTGCCTCTGTTCACTAAGAACTCTTCAACACATGTTCAGCTTTAAGCCCATGGATAATGACATTCCTGTCCAGCAAAGCACTTAAGCAAATGCTTAAATTTCAAGGTAACAACAATTTCAAGGTAACAACAGTCTTGCATTAAGTAGTTGCTTCTCTTTAAATAGACAAGCCAATATTCTGCTTTCTCAATATTTCCTTAGCTGCAAACTGTAGATCACCCAGCTGCTCCTCCACTTCCTTTGCAAGTAGGATTGGTGCCATTTCAGCCTTTTGCGAGATCCTCAAAGATGTTTCCCATGAGATTTCCTCAGAAAAACAACCTAGATGTGGCTGCCCATGTGGGTCTAGAGTTGAACACGAGGATTGTGCAGATGTGAGGGCAAAAACTTCTGCTTCCAGGACCAGTCCCAACCCAGCATGTGATGGTTCTTGCTGGATCAGCACAATCTACCTCTGAGCTGCTTCCTCCTTAATCAGGCTGATGATCAGGACGCTTGGGAATATTTTTCTTGTTTCTCCACTTCTCTGTACAGCACTTCCATCATCCCTCAAGCATCCCCAGATGAGTTTTCAGTATGCATATGAAAACTGCAGTCGCTGAGATGCTCTCTGGGACCGTTTGGAACGCTCTCAGTTTGATTTCACGGTGTCAGAATTGTTTGTGCTGATCTCATCTCCACGAGTTCTGTGGCTGCTGAGAAGCACTGCCCACTTCTCAGAGGTGTTCTCCCCCTTCACCTTCTTCCCAAGGAGATGACAAAAGTCCTTCTTTGCATTTGTTCTGCAGCACAATCCCCTCAGAGATCTCGAATATTGTACTTGACCACCACATTGCTCAGCAAAGTGGGGACAGGCTTGTTCTGTGTCTCTCTCCCAAGGTCTCTGAGGGCATCACATTATCTCCCCCTTCCCACACTGTCTCAGCCTCCACTCTTCCCTCATTTAACAATGCATCACCACGTGTTCACTTAAGAACATGATAGCTCTTTAAAGCATTTCTGTTCCTCTCTCTCTTGGAATTACACAGTTAAATCCATTTGGCGTCTTGTCAGTTTACTCTTCCAGAATGCTAATTTTTTTTTCCTTTAAATAAGTAGTCACTAGGTTGTGTCATTAAGAATTTTGGCAATGCTTAAACCTGAAAAATAAATAAAAATATAAGTAAAGTGATTCCTGATTGTGCTCCCACACAAGAGGCCACGATGTCCTACATAATCAGCCTCTTTCCATATGTACGAAAAATTAATTTCCATTCTGTATTAAAAATAGCACCTTGTTGAACCAGATTGACACTAAAATAATTTTAAATAGAAAGGTGATATTAAATGTATCAAAACCACCTTCACAGCTATTCAGGTACCAAAGGGAGAAAAATAAAAGGAACTATGGAGTATTGATGAGGGGGTTATTACTAATGGCTTGAAAATTTAGCAGTCCTGAGGCAGAGTGTGTCTTGGAGTAGGGAAGTGGCTTGAAGGTGAGTTGAGCATGGATCAGCTGGGCACACAAAGTGCTGAACTTTCCACCAACCTGCTGTGCGAGTTGAGCAGACCTTTGCCTTGTTTTCCCTGGTGCCAAGGAGAGGAACCACAGAACTCTGTGGGGAAGATGCTTAATCTCTTTGCAGCTTGGTTAATTTAATGTGGTGTGAAGTTTCACAGCTTTAGGTGTATTTTTTCCTGAAATGAGGAGCTGTTTGCACCCAACTAGTGCTGGTGGACAGCCAAGGCCCCTGGGGACTGTGGGTCACCCAAAAAGTCATTAGCAGAGCAAGGACTGAGATCTGCACCACCACATGGCCAGTGTTAGGCCATCCCACCTCCCCATCATGTGCTGTCCTAGCAAGGGAAAAGGGTTTTGGAGAGAGAGTCTATGTCTGCTGGAAATGGCAAGCTGGTGGTTTGAGCCATTCCTTGCCCCCACCCACAGAATCAGAACCGGATTCCTTCTCTCTTTGAAGCTGACTAACGTGGTTTTTCACATAAAATCCATTTACTCAGGCTGTATGCGGGAGGAAGAAGGGTGAACTTTCCCCATAATGTTCAAAAAACACTTTGATATCCTAGCCTGGAAGGCACCATCGAAGTGCAATGGATAATTATTAATGAATTAACTAAATGATTAATTTAGTTAAAAGCTAAATTATTTAATTATTCATTAAATTAGCCCCAAATGCGACAGCAGCACTGAGACAAGCACTCAGCCTGCGCGGCAGTAAAACAACTGGCATTAAAAAGTTGTTTTCCCCATTATTTAATGAATTAAAGCTTTGGTCATAAACAAGTCATCCAACAGCCTTTTCAGTCATGGGACAAGTGATGCCTCTCTGGTGTGTCATTACAGATGATAGCAGTGAGAGATTGGAGACAAGATGAGGTCGTTCCTAATGAAGACGAACTTAACCTTTTTGGTAGTGGGATGTCTAAAGCTAATTAATCGTATTCTTAGAAACTCTAACAGAGGTGATTAAAGATATGTCATTTAACAGAAACTTTCCTCAGGAGAACAATTGAGGGTTTACCAAAACTGCAGAGGTTTTTCAGAACTTGAGCACATTTTCTAAGACCATGTGTGAGAGAGAGAGGGACAGAGAGAGAAAGTGAAGCCAGATTCATTTCTGCTGTGTGACTCCACTGAAATCAAACACAATAAAAAATAATTTGGGCTTGCTCATTTTTCAGCCTCACCTCTAAGCCAGGCTTTTAAAAGCATGTCCCTCTTCAAACAAAAGTAAATGAAAGCAAAAATGAGGATGGGCTGTCTCTTGCTGAGTGATGGTTTACCTCCTCTGCCATCAGAGAAGCTTTAAAATAATTACTTATTTTGAGCACATGTGCAGGTGTGGCTGCACAGGAGATCCAGCAGTGGCTGGAGGTCACTCAGAGCGGGGTGCCACCCCAGACAGGCAGCACAGGCACTCAGAGGAAGTTCTTTTTAGATCATAATTTGAATGCATCAGGCAGAGCTCTGCAGAGGAAAAATGGCCTCTGAGGAGTTGTTGAACATAAGTTCAAGGGCAGGTGTTCAGGTAATACTCTAAGTGCAGTGGACATGGTGAGAAATAATTTCTCTGGCTCATCAAGAGTTTCATGGATTTTATTTGTTCATAGAACCACTGTAACATATTCCTTTTCCCCCCAAAATAACAGCTGAAAGGAAATGACTGTAAAGGAGCATTTCTGAGATGGTGGGCACTCATCCAGGATGTGGGAGATCAGAGTTGAAGCCAGGCTTGGGCTGAGCTTCCATGTGCTCACCCAGCTGCCTCTCCACGTGGAGCAGTCCCAGCAGAGAGACTGGAGAAGCTCTGCTCCAGGGCAGTGGCAGGGAAATGCCTCTGGGATGTGGGAGAACAACTCTCTGCTTCCAAGATCACAGGAGTGTGTATTTCCCACTCTTTGGGAGCATGGCCCAATTAGCTGTTTGCATCTTTCTCTCGAGACGCTTCATTTTGGAGGCTAGAAACCTTCCCCAACAAACATTTTGATGAATTTGCTGTAAAACTTGTTTTCTTTTCTGGCATACTAAAGTCTGTGAACAGAAAGAGGCTCCAGCAAAAATCCTCAGCCAACTTTAGACAGCACATAATGCAACAGATCAACCTCCATGATTCAAAGCACCTCTGGTCCCTAAGCACTGCCCATTCTCCCTGGAGACCACAAGGACAGTCAGATGTGTTGGATTGACCTGGGCAATCAGAAATGTTCCTGGCAGGGAAACATCTCCTCAGCCTCTTTGCATTGCAGTGACTTTCCTTCTCTGCTCAGCCCTGTGCTCTGTTTGCTTCCCAATTCCCTTCTGTGAACACAGGATGTGAACTGGCGCTGCCATTATCATCTGACAGGGCAGAAAGGAGCCAAGCTGCACTTGGGAAGAGCCATTGAGCCAGCTCCATGAAGTCTCACCATTTAGACCATCTATCAGCCTCTGGAGTCCAGTCCTTGCTTCAGCAACATCCCGAACAGACAATTAAATCTATCATCCTAACTCGTCCTATTGAAGTCTGCTGGCAGGCACAAGGCTGAAGTTATGTCTGTCCTTGAAAGATTAGACCCCTTATTCTCCTCTAGTGCTTCAAATAAAATAGTTGGAAGCCAATTTCTTGTAAAGTTCACTGGTTTTCCACCTGCAGAGCAGCTGTGGGCAAAGGGCCTTGTGTTTTATGACTATTAATAATTCTAGCCTGTGCTACAAAAATATATGAGAAACTTCAGCAATTTTTTCAGTTCAGTACTTGAATTCTAGAATTAGACTTTGAGACATCTTGTTTCACACATACTGCAGGGGCGGAGAATGGAGACAAGTTGTCATGCATGAATGAAGATGCTGGGAATTAGATGAAAGAGATTTTCCCACCTCCTAATAAAAGTCAAAAGTGACTCATCTGAAATACAGGAGATTAACAGTAGCCAATAATTTCAGTACTGCTTGGATAAAGTTTGATATTGGATAGTCTTATAAAAAAATACAAGCCAAGAAAATCTGTGTGAAGCACCCAAGAGCCAGAAACTTGATGGTTTCATGTTAGAACCATTTTAGGCCAAAATTTTAAAACAGAACTCTCTCTGCTCTTTTCTTCCTCAAATCCACAGTTCCTTAAATCTAAAAAAGCTTTTAGATGGATTTTTTACTCTCTTCCTAAAGCAGGAATTGACAGGTTTCAGAACATCTATTTTGTAAAGGAAGAAAGAAAAATGGTCTCAGGTTAGTGGCCATTAATATGCCAGCTACATAAATCAGATATCTTCTACCCTGGACCTTAATATTAAAAATAAAATGTCTGCATGGCACAATGAAAAGTAGGAAAATAATCACCAGTAGACCTTTATTTCCCCCAGGTTGCAGGGAGGAACTATGGAAACATTAACTATAGAGGCATTTAAAGAAGCATCACTTAAATTTATCAGGATTTCTGGCTGACAAAGTGTTACTTTAAACTGATTTGTAGTATCCATCAAAAAGTAGGTCCTCAA